>CAHIKZ030004942.1:0-172500 GCA_903632075.3 Acanthosepion pharaonis | reverse complement strand
TAAATATCTTGCTGAATTGCCAAAAGCCCAAAAAGCAATTGTTACCAAACGAGTAGCCAACAATTGTTACTCTTCTTGTAAGGGTGACCTTCGCATGCAAAATTACTTACTAAAAAAATCGTCAGTCTCTTAAAACTTCGAGAAATGATTTTGAAGAAGTCAGTATCTTCTTTATACCTTTGCATCAGTTTTTTTTTTTTAAACTAAAGCTCCTTATACTGCATACTAGTTTAAAAGCCGAACTATCGGATGACATTTAAGCTAAAGCTCCTGTCGAGGGCTCTTGATTATGCCTTGATCACAATAAGTAGGTAGGTGTGATAGGCAAACTACAGAAGAACTCAAAATTAATCGCTGCATTTAAGTATTACATAAGCTTACCTTTTTAAAAAGTTCAACCTTAATTCTTCTGCCACTTAAAGACAATATGGGTTTAGGTCGTTACTTTCCGTTCAAACAATTTTTTTTTTATTTCATGGATGACTTTCGCTGGATTTCGCGATTAATTTCGATTATTCCCAAATTTATTTCCAAGTTTGGAAAATTGTTATCATAAAAAAAAAAATAAAAAAAAAATTACGTAAAAAAAAAATCGGTAAGTTTTCATTTTAACACCCGAGCGTCATTCACTGCTGAACTATTTTCTTTCAGAAATTAGTACGCGCTTCCGTAAAGTGATTTTTTTTTTTTACTTAATTTAAGAAAGTTAACTTTCAAATATATGTAAACATCGACAAATAAAAGAATAACAAAAGAAAAAAAGACACGTAACAAACCTAATTTGAAAGTTAACTTTCTTCTTAAAAAAAAATTACATTGTTATTCTTTTATTTGTCGATGTTTTTTTACATATATTTGAAAGTTAACTTTCTTCTTAAATTAAGTACCAAAAAATCGCTTTACGGAAGCGCGTACTAGTTTCTACAAGGAATTACTGTGAAGGAAGTAAATAGGCCCAAATTACGTCCACCAACAAAATTCAGCACTGGATTACTTATCAATAAACCGGTAATGGCTGACGAAGGACCAGGAAAAAATCCGATATTTCGGGTCGTTAACATCCAAAAAGGTAGGTTTCTTCAATATCTAATTGTTGATTTGAGTTCAGCATTTGCACGGAAATAAGACTATTTTGGAAAAAAATTGAAGGGATATTAGCGATCGGGTGTTAAAATAAAAATTTACCAAAAAATCGCCGAAAACAATCGCAGTAATGAAAATTTGGGAATCCAAACTTTCAGCATTGTTCACGTTGTCGGCCTTATTCCAAAATGGTACGCTATGTTGGACTACGGCCTCTAAGAGAGAAGTTGAAAAAGTGTTTCCACATTATTAACACATTCGCATTTATTATACTGTGGGGGGGGGAATTCACTCAAAGTCAAATCTGTGGAAAAATAAGTTAAATTACCTGCGCTTATGGGGCGGCCGTCGAACGTACAAAAAACTGAGTGGTTGACGGATTATCAAAGAGTGGCTGCTCCAGAGCACTGATTATGTAGTCTTTTGTTATGTGCAGGTGAGATGTGCAGGTCTGCTCTTTGTTATTTAAGGTTTGCCTTCTCTTCCTTTCAGAATCTTTTTTTTTTTTTTTTTTTTTTTTGAGAAGGACATTACGCGAACGGAATTGTTTTGCGCGCTCTTCAATTATTTGATCCCTATTTAAAATTAGGACACAAAACTCGGCGTGTTTCGCAATCACTTACTGCCGGACCGACTTTGATTAGCTTTGAATCGAAGAAATTTCTTACACATCATAGCAGAAATTATCTTCGTGTTCACTGAGAAAACATACTTACAGGAAATAAAATGTACAGGTGTTAGTTAATTTCATACAATTTTTTGTGTATTGGTGTATGTATTTTAGTTACAATTTTTTTATGGCAAACACGATAAAAGAGAGAAACAGACTATCGTATTGCAAGCCATATCACAAAAAGAAGTAGAACACATCTTGCCCATACCAAAGTTCGTGTTGAAGAGATTGAATTTAACTTGTTTTGGCGGGATGTCCGTATTTCCAGTAGAAACAGTTCTTGTTGCATGCTGGGAGAGTTTATTATTTTTAATTTATTTTATTTTTTGTTATTTTTATTTGTAATAATAATAATTCTACAATATACATTGTAAACATTTTTTTTGCTTGAAGTTCTATTTTCTTAATTTCAAATGAAAATTGAGTTTGCCAGCATTTCAGTAAATTTTCCCACCACAAAACTGCTGTAAAAGTGTTGGTTTTTTGTTTGTTTTTTTTTACATAAAAATGCGTCAATTTAAACGTCAGAATGGGTTTCTTCATAAAGTTGAGTTTTGTCGTCACTTTTTTTTTATATACTTCCAGAATAAAGGAGTTTTATGAAGTAGAATAAATTGCTATCTTTATTTTCCTTCTCTCAAACAAAAACAAATCTTCAATTTTACATAATTAAAGTTAAACATAACAATTTAACATAATAAAGAATCCTTACATTCTTTTAATTTCTGTGCGAACTACGAATTAATTTTTAAATTAGGAGAATCGAGAACACGAAAAATACCTTTAAGGTCATAATTTCAATTCAAAGGGAAATAAAAGAAAAGAGTTTTGAAGGCAAGATCGAGAAACAAAATCTCTCGAAATGAATTGACCTTATTGACCTTTTTTAAAATTGCGTCATTTCAGCCATGATTTTCCAATGCTGTTATTCTTTTTTTATTCTTCGCATTCGGTTCCTTTGAGGCAATAAAACAAGTTGATCAGAAACTGAAAATTTGAAGTTCTTCTATTGTATTCTACAACAAATTATACTGAAAAAAATTACATAAATATGTAATAAATACAAAACTCAACTTTTAGTTAATTTCCATTTCGTTCAACGCCACCCCACCCCCGCGACACACAAAAAATAGGTTTATTTTATTATTTGTAAGAACAAATTACGAGAGTGCCGTCATCCCAAAACTAATTTGCACGGAAAGAATACTTTCCAAAAGAGAAGAGTTCCAAATTAACATTTCACGCTGTGGTGACCTTAGAAGTCATAGGTTTCCTGAATATTTTGGCACTGACCGTTTTTCTTTAGTTGGCCTTGTTATAGACAAGCGTATGGTTGCAAGAAAGAAATACGACATAGAAATAGATTTATGTGATTTATTTCCATAGGAACGTGTGGGTTTGGGACAGCTACCTTGTGGTATAGTTCATATGCCGGCTTCGGATCTGGGTTGATCTCTCATAGTAGTTCTCACTGGTTGACGTGGCGCTCCTGCTGCTGACTGCCCAGTGACCGTGAGAGATCTCTTCCCTGGCTTCTTGTTAACTGCTAGTACTTCCCCGTGTGACCCCCTTTTATGGCGTTTTTTTATGACTTAACATGCTCGAAAAACGACGCGAGTATAATTAGGAGGGAAGCATTTTTATTGGTCGAAAAATAGAAACACTTTAAAATATTATTTTATTTTTCGACTGGAACTCGTGCGTCGGGCCTATGCGCAAACGACGATAATGGTCATTTTGTGACGGGACCTTGTCCCGTTCACATCTGGCTCTTGCTCTTGAGTATGTGTTATACCATAATACCTATTCTATTGTAATAGACTCTCCCACAGAAAATAAGTAGTAGTAGCAGTGGCCAGTTGGGCTCAGTGGTGTTGAGCGAGTCAGTCGATGTCGGACATTAAAGTATCAACCATCACAACTAAATTGCTGCATCATTAACTCTTATTTCAAGTTCCTAACGTTTTGTACGTCGAACCTAATTTAGGACGACTGAGTGAAATACAAGCCTCCACTGTGAAAACTACTCTACAACACATTGGCGACGAGGAATTCGTAATTCATACGGCAAAAGAAAAAGTTTTCGTTCACTCTATAACAACACATTGGCGACCATAATTTGAAATTGATACGAAAAAAAAAATTTAAAGAAAGAAGAAAAAAAAATCGTTTTGCCATATACAGTACTTTGCTACGAACGTATTTTGGTTTCATACGGAAAAAAAAATGCGTTCACTCTACAACACTTGTCAACGTGGATTTGTAACGTATACAGAAGTGAAAAAAAAAATTCACCCGCCATAATAAACGTGGCGTACATGAGATTGCGTTTCATACAGTGAAAAAAAAAAAAAAATTCGCTCACGTTATTTAGTGACGAAATTCGTTTTTCATACAGAGGAAAAAGAAAAAAAATATTTGCTCGTCAAATTTTCGGCGACAACATCTCGGATTCACATTTAAAAAAAAAAAAATACTTGGAAAAGTTTTTTCCAATGGCAAGACGTCAACTTAGTGACGAAAAAATCAGTCGTATTCTCAACTGAGAAAAGAATTTTATTTTTTTTCTCGATAAGACAGTTTGCTCAAATAGGTCACGAATTACAAATTCGTTTTGGACCCCCCCCCCTCTACAATATTTAAGCATTGTGTAAACTTTTTGCGAAGATGGAGGAATGCAATAATATATTCCAGGAATTTTTTAAGTTCCAGACGGAACAACAAAAGACAATATTGGAGCAACAGAAAACATTCCAGATACAACTACAGGAGGAAACCTTTAATAGACAGATGCAGTTTCAAAGAGAAATGGAACTGATGCATAAGGAGTTTCAAAACAAAATTCTGGAAATAACTGAGAAGAGGAAAGAGAAAAATCTACAAAATGTTTCTTTCCCAGAGAATACAATATGGAATTCAATTGAAATATTCACGTACAGTCCAGACGAAGAGATAACTTTTGAGGAGTATTATAAAAAATATATGGACGTGTATAACGAGGACTGCCACTCGTGGTCTGAAGGAAAGAAGGTTAGGCTTCTTTTAAGCAAGTTAGGAACTGCTGAGCATAACAAATTGGTAAACTACATTTTACCGAAAAAAACTAGCGAGTTGACTTTTACTGAGGTGGTAAATATATTAAGTGAATTATTTAGTAAAAAGACATCTTTGTTTCACAAGAGGTGGAAATGTTTGAATCTGATGAAAGAGGATGAACAAGACTTTATAACGTATGCAGCTAATGTGAACAAGCATTGTGAAGAATTCAAGCTAGCAGAATTAAGCTCTGACAATTTTAAGTGCTTAGTATTTGTTTAAGGTCTAGTATTCGAAAGAGACGCAGAATTGAGGAAATTGGTACTTTCAAAATTGGAAAACCAACAAAGTATTATGATACAGAGTTTGGCAGAAGACTGCACAAGTGAATGATGGAATAACTAAAAAATTTGTTACCATCGAAATAAGTAATAAAAAAATAAAAATGCAACTCGACACTGGTTCCAACCAATCTATCATAAATTTGAATACGTGGAAGAAGTTGGGGAAACCAACTTTAATGAAAACAAATAAAATCGCGAGGTCAGTGATGGGAGAAAAAATACAATTTATTGGAGAATTTGTTACAAACGTCACATTAAATAAAAAAACGCGAAAAGCTAAACTATTTGTCATAGAAAATACCACGAACTTACTTGGCACGGATTGGATAACAGAATTTCAATTATGGGATTTACCAATAAATTCTTTCTGTTACAAGGTTGAAAATTTAAACTGTGAAGCCCAAAAATTAGTTAGAAAACTTAAGGAAACATTTCCTACTGTTTTTTCTCCAGGTTTGGGAACGTGTACCAAGATGGAAGCAAAATTCCAACTAAAAGAAAATGCACAGGCGGTATTCAAAAAGAAAAGGAATGTGCCATTCACTTCAATTGAACAGTTAAAGAATTGGACAGATTAGAAAAAAACGGTGTACTTGAAAAAGTTGAGTGTAGTGAATGGGCTACACCAATGGTATATGTAAAAAAAAAGTCTAAAGAAATCCGTGTTTGTGCTGATTTCTCCACGGGTTTAAATTCGGCACTCAAAGACTATAATTATCCGCTACCAACAGCGGAAGAAGTATTTGCGAAGCTTAATGGAGGCACGATATTTTCAAAGATAGACCTTAGTGATGCATATTTGCAAATACCGGTAGAAAAAGAAATGTCAAAACTTTTGTGTATAAACACACATCGGGGTCTGTATAAATTTAACAGACTACCTTTTGGGATTAAGGTCACACCCGCCATTTTCCAACAAGTAATGGATTCGATACTGGGTGGTCTTGATTTTGCGATAGCGTATCTGGACAACATCCTCTTGAGAAGTAAAAGTATAGCAGAACACGTGGAACATGTAAATGCAGTAGTTTCAAGAATACAGGATTTTGGATTTAAACTCAAGGAAAACAAATGTGAGATTTTATGGAGAAAATAAAATATCTGGGGTAGATCATCGATAAGAATGGTAGAAGGCCAGACCCAGAGCGAGCAGTGGCTATAAAAGATATGCCAGCTCTGAATGATATTACCACACTACAAAGTTTTTTGGGATTAGCCAATTATTACCAAATTTACATCCCTAAAATGTATGATCTGCGGGCACCATTAAATGAACTACTGAAGAAAGGAAAACCCTGGAAATGGACTAATGAATGCCAAAAAGCATTTGAAAAGATAAAGGATGTGTTAACCTCAGAATTATTTTTAACCCATTACAACCCGGAGTTAGAGATCATAGTAGCTTGTGATGCAAGTGTGTATGGAGTAGGAGCATGTATCTTACACAAAATGACAAATGGTCAAGTAAAACCAATTGCGCATGTGTGACTTTTACTGCAGCTATGCTGAACAGACCTTAGTTACAGTTCCTGGGAGAGAGTGTGTAATCTGGAGTGATCAAAAGTTTGAACAAGTCCAGAAATGCTTAAACCCTCAGCTACGATGGCTGTTTACTTCATGCTAGCATAAACATTGACAGCTCCCAAAATATGTTCATTTACCCAATTTCAATTACAAGGCTTGGTTTTACCCATGGTAGGGTTTTACCCATGGCATGGTTTTACCCATGGTATGGTTTTACCCATGGTATGGTTTTCAGGCACTTTCCAATGGTGCTCCATTGTCTCCCCAGGCCTGATAATATCAAGAAGTCACTTTCCTGACAAATTAAGCATGGTAAGTTTTGAACCCTGGGTCTCATGGTCAGAAACCAAAGTTGTAATCACTCAGCCACACATCTCTCCCTTCCTCCCTCACTCTCTCTCTCCATATATATATATATATATATATATATATATATATATATATAGTCAGTGATGAAATTATTCGTACACTGGTCAATTTTGAATATTTTTATCCATTTCTCAGAATCTAATGCCTGTATGAGTATGATGGCAAGTTTTTAGTTTATATTAATAAGCACAAAAAAGAAATATAAAACTCAATTTTCAGAACAATAGATTAAATACAATAAATTTGGACAGGCGAATTATTCAAAATAGGAAAAGATAAAATTATTCCATCCTTATCTGTTATGTTTCTATGTACTGCTGGAGGGAACCTTCTTGGATGCTCCTCAGCTTCATCATTATGGCCCTCTTGATGGCTTCCACACCTTCAAAACAAGTCTCCTTGATGATCCCATTGAACTTGGGGAAAAGAAAAAAGTCACACGAAGCAAGATCACGTGAATAAGGAGGTTGTTCCAGTACTGCAATGTGATTCTCAGCCAGGAACTGACAGATACTCAGAGCAATGTGCGCAGGTGCATAGTTGTGGTGAAGGAACCACAATTTGTCCTGCCACAAGTCTCAACTCTTCTTGTGCACCGAGCAAATTAAATGCTGTAAGATCTTTTTGTAGACTTGCTGATTGATTGTCCGTCTCTGTGGCAAGAACTTACTGTTGACAATACCCATAACTCACACAGCACACCTTGTTACTTTTCAGACGGACATCGTATATATATGTGTGTGTGTGTGTGTGTGTGTGTGCGCGCTTAATATCAATATCTTTAATTTTCTGTAGAGAATTATCTCCCTTGCTCTGATAACTGATTTATATATTTAAATGCACATATGTAAATACAATATGTGTGTGTGTCTGTTGTGATGTTTCATTCAGAATTAATGTTTTCAGACAAGTAAAGGGTTTTAGGGATGAAATCAATCCTACATGTGAAAAGTGATAAAACAATAACATAAGCATTAATCTACATCAAAGTTTTAAAGTGTTTCCATCTTGTCATGTATCTACTCAATGTTATCCAAATATATTTTTGTGTGTGTAGGTGACAATTTTCACAGAGAATACTGATCATAGATAGAAGAGTTGAGTCAGACATAAAAAATTCCATCTTTTTGGAGGTTACTATGCTGATATATATATAGTGCATATATTTAAAAGTATATTCTCACATTTATACAGCATTTATTCTATATTTTTTTAATAAAATAGTAGAGCAAATAAGACTCATGATTACAAAATGACTGCATTTGGTTGCAAGTAGAACTTCTGAAAACTGATAAAGTGATTTAATAATATCTCTTATATATAAAGTTGAGGTAACTATTAATTGTAAGAAGTCAGAATATGGTTGTCAGTAAGAGAGACAGCCAAAGTTATAAGCTTTAAATTGGAGATGACAGAACCAAACAGATTCATAAATTTAATTAAATTTCTCTATCTGCTTAGTCCTGTGTGCTAAGAGATGAGGGAAAATATGACAGAGAAATCTGAAGGCACATTGGAATAATAAATAATGCCTTCCAGAAATTAAATAAAGTATTCAAACATAGAATACCTTTTTTATAAGAAACAAAGAAAAAGATTTTGAAACTGCTATGTAAACCCTAATCTCTGATATGTCAGTGAATGCTGGACAGTTTCTTTACAGATAAAGATGAGACTTTAATCAGTCAAGATATTATTCAACAGAATAGGACTTATTGTCAGATTTTGTTTAACATCATATCAACCTCTATGGGTTATTTAGTGCCAAAATTTAAATATTTTGTCCATAATTTTATATTTTCAGGTTAAATGTATGTTTAAATCAATGTTTTTCAACCACTTTAGAGCAACAGCGTACCTAGGAGCAAATGAAAATATCACAGCACACTTATGAAAACTTTTAAAGGGCATACATTTAAATGTTATGAAATAAAACCATAGATTTAAAAAAAAAATACACGCACAAATATCAGCATTTTCATTTTATACAAATTTCAGAGTAATATACTTTTAAAAATTGGAAAATTATTAAATCAAAAGTTCAATGCTGCATTTTGGAAACTTTGACAATATTAATTTATAATTCAGTATAACTTAGAAAAATTTTGAATTAAGCAAAGAATGTTGATTGCAAATATATGAAGAAAAGCTTAATATTCATTTATTCAAATAAAGGAAAATTTTAAAAAGTTAAATTAAAAAAATAAAAATTCTTTTTAAAAAATGAATATTGAAACAAAGCATTTAAAATATAATTATCAAAGAATAGTGAAAAGAATTATTTGAAAAGAAAGTTTAATATTTATTCATTTATTCCAAGGTGTACTGTTATTACTTCCACACACACACACACACACACACACATCTATGTATACCATGACAATATTTTGCAGAAAACTAGTCCGTCACAGCATGGCGATTAAGAATTTCCGGTTTCAATATATAGTTTGTAGATCATATGATGTATTAATGATATTTTTTTTAAAATGTCTTGTTGGCAATTTTTTTTTTTATAAAAAATACATTTTTATACCTTTTAGCATTGCCATGATTGTCATTTTGCTATAAAAATGTATTCTTGGCCATTTTACTATAACAATAACCTGTTGAGTTTTGTTTAGTTAGTGGGGGTGGGGGTGTCATTATTTGCCTATAACTGGGACCCTAACAAATGTTATGGCCCTGGGTTAGAGTGGATCTGAGAACAACAACAATTAAAAGGTGGTTCCATGCTTCTCAGAACCTCTGATCTCCCAGTTGCTGCCAGATGTAGTTTATCATCATACTCAGGACAAGAAAAATACTGGTAATACTATGGATGGAACATGTGAGCAACAAGAAATTTTTAAAGAAAATTGAGAATGAAAACAACACAGAATTCAAATCAGAAATCAGCGGATGAAATTTCAGGGGCATAATGAGAGAAAAATGGGAATGGAGTGATAGAACTAAACATACACAAGACATAATTAAGGTAGGAGTGCAGCATTTTTAACAAAAAAAATGAAGACAATGATGTTTTATTTTATTATTTTGTAGATATATATCCTTTTAAAGAAAATGAGAATAAAAAGGACATGTATACTTACAATCAGAAAGAGTTGAAATCTCTGGGATAAATGTTTATAAAAGGGCTTAGAGAAATGAAGACTCACAAGAAAGCAAGAAAGAACTCGTGAGTAAGCTGCTTAATGAGTTTGTGTGAATGGCTGACAGAGTGGAATCAATGATGGAAAAAACAGGGATGTTAAGGAGACAGATTTTGCAAAAGACAAGGAGTTAGGGAGAGAGATGATCTCCCATGATCTGGAGCAACACAACACATAAAAGGAAACGAATGTCTACCCATATGCCATTGACCAATTGTTTCCAAACATTTCTCCTCTGAGTTGCATTTTCAAAATTAAAATTTGCTTACACCTCACCAAATTTTATGCGATAAAAAGTACATTTAAAAATAAAAGACAGACAGAGGGCTATAGGGAGATAATTTCACATTCAAAGTCAGGACATTATCATTGAAAACTGTCTCCTCCAATTTGTGGAGCCTAGTTATTATATTCTTAATACTTGATAATGCAAAAATATCACAAAGATGAAATTGGTCAATAATAATTTATAACTATTTATATTGGGACTCATGCATGTAATTACAAGTAATCCATAATAATATTTTAAATTTTGAAATTATATTTATTATTGGCATATGAATTTTTTGAAACTGTTTCCAAATCTTTGATTGTCTTTCATTCATTCCACCTCATATGCTATCCCCTTCCACTGCCCCTAAGAAGCATGCCACACTGTTTGGGACACCACTGCCATAGACTATGAATACTTCTACTGTGTTTAATGCCATAGTTCTGGAAATATTAAATATATTTTTTAACCAGTTCCCTCCAAGCAAGGTGATAATGCCACCAAGATGCAAGGGGTTGCTGGCAGTGAAAGAGAATAAAAAAGACTTTAGAATAAACTGGAAAACCAATCCTAAACAGGAAATAAAGACCAATCCTCTACTCCTGTTCAAAAGACCAGGGAGAGTGATTTTCTAAGCATAGCTTAGATGTGGCACAAGGCCGAAAGTATGGGGCACCCAGTGAGGATTGAATTCACTTTTCAGTTGTAATTTATCTCACAAGACAAGCTTGATAGCCATTATGCCACATTGAAGTGCCCTTTAATGATTTACCAAACGTAGCTTAGATGTGGCACAGGCTAAGTGTTAGGCACCCAGTGAGGATCAAAATGACTACTGAATCATAATTGATCTAATGAGACAAAGTTGTTAACCATTACACCACACTAAAGTACTCCATCCCTGACATATGATAATTGAAAAAACATAATGAACTGTCATTGGTTACAATCTCCAGCAATGATTTTTATTGTTAAAGATTTAACAATTTTGGCAAAAGGCCAAAGGGAAAGTGGAGAGAGGCTGGTCAACATTAACTCTCCTAAACCCATCTAATCAGATTCATCCATTACAATTTGCTCATTCACCACAAGAACTATGATATAAAACTTTCATAATGTATAACTGTCCTTTTTATTACATTTTTCAACAATCTCTGAGAATGAATTCTGAAAACTCACCATATCAAATTTATAGACAATTCTACAGATGCATGCTGGGATTTCTTACTAGCCAATAAAAATAGACAATTCTTGGTCTTTATCTTCAATTTTTTTTTCTTGTTTTGAAGTCAGAAGGCTATAATCACTTGATTGTATCCCTTTTGCATGTAAATACTATTTTTATTTCATTTTTACTGTCTTGCTTTGCTTTTGACTTGCATTATATTTTGTTTTGTCTCATATTATTTTGCCCTAAACATTTTCCTCCTCCTTCTTCTTCTTATTGTTATTGAGAATTTTGTCAATTCCACTTGAACATTCCTGCTTATTCTACAACTGTACAAACAGATGACACCATTATTATGATTAAGAATCATCCAAACAATAATGACTTTAGAATACAAAGAACAGAAAATTAAGAAAACAAGTAGAAACAATAAGGTTTTAATTAAGACCATTAAAATAAAGAAATAAGATAAAAAAGAAATGAAAAAAGAAGGTTATGTTTCTGCTAATACTGAACACTAGTTCATTCTGTTGTCCTTGTTAGTTGCTAAGCAATGCTCATAGCTAACCAAGAACAACAAAAAGAAATCTTTCACATTACTGTATGTGTTTCAGCTACATCCACTCTTTATAAATAAGAATAGTCAGACATTCCCAGACTACAGTAGGCAAAACAGTAACAAAATCTTGAAATAAGATCTATAAAAACAAGTTCATTTCTGAGATATATTTGAATAGTCAAAACACACACATAAACAGAACAACTACCATAAAAGCATTTATAGAAAAGGCACTGGGATGTTATGTTATGGGGAAAGTGAAACTAAGATGCCAGGTCAGAACAAATAACATTGCAGATTCTTTTTTTTATTTTATCAAGAATATCTAAATATATTACAGGAGCACTGGACCAGATGTGGTAGCAATATTCAAAGCACTGAACCAGATGTGGCAGTAATATTCAAAGCACCAGACCAGATGTGGCAGCAATATTCAAAGCACCAGACCAGATGTGACAGCAATATTCAAAGCAAGGATAAATAGTATTCCAAGCATTTTTAAGACATTTTCACTTTTTTCTGCTTCTATTTTTTAACCTTTAACCTTTCTGTATGTTTCAATACTTTACTATGCCACCACCATTTTTGTTGCTTTAAGCACATTCTAATCACTACATCTTTTCACCTTTTTATATGTTCACAAGTGTTACTGTGTCAAACAATTGTTTTTACCATAATTATTTTTGCTCTCTTTGGCATGTTTTTGCTGATATCTCCTTTGACATTTCATTCTGGTTGAAAGTTTCATTATTTCAAGTGTTCAAAACCATCATCTTAATTAGTGTTCATTTTAATATACACCACTTTGGCCGATAAATTCTTAGACCTTCCCCAGGTACATGTTCACCTGACAGAGCACAGCTAGGAAAGTAAAGAAGGAGTCTTAACTCTTCCAGTTTTTTAAATAGGCAAATTATAAATATCAATATTTATTCACAAAATAAACTATTTCCATTCCAAATAATTCCACATTTTTTGTTCTACATACTGGTCATTTTTAAGGTGTATCAAAACAATGTTCATTTTTTTATAACCAATCACATGATTTTTAGAAGTTTATGCAATGCTCTACATATGAAAATTCTGATTCTTCACAAATCTTTTGAGGTAAATGGCTTCTCTTCTAACTTGTGTTTTAAAGTATCATAATTGACAACTGATGATTATCCAATTCTGGACTTTATTTCTAGAAACAAATGATTTAATTTTTTTTTTTTCAATATAGTCAGATCTTCTTATATCTTCTTCCACTTCCTGAATTCTGTAAACATATTCAATGGTTTCAAAGCCCAGTTTAAATTCTCAAAATTACCAGAAACTCAATACTTTTATTCCTCATTATAATTTCTGAAACAAATGGTACCAATGAATATAATATGTTAATGTATCTACATATTAATATGCTAGTCTATTATGATAAACAGAAAGAGAGAAAAACATAGTAAAAGAGAAAGAGAGAGAGAGAGAGAGTGACAGTGAGACAAAAAGCAAGTATGACACAAGGATTGGAGCAGGGGACCGTCTTAGATAAAGGCAGTTATTGTGTTAGGTTAAATCATATTTCATGATCAAATGATCTGTTGAAGTCAAATTTGTCCCTGAACTGCATCTTCATGAATTTGTTACAAACTGAGAGAAGTACTTCTGTAAATTTCATCTCAATTTACAAAGAACTTCTATTTGTAAACAGAGCAGCACCTATTAAATCATGAACTACTCAACTGAAATTGATCTGTCTTTAAATTTACATATCTTAAGAATACAAATAATGTAACCTGGGGTTATTTTATGAATAAATGAATAAAAATATCCCGGCAACCAGCCACTTTTTCTTTGTTGGGAGGTCATTTCACTGTCCATCATTTGTTTTGGTTCCATCATGGAAAATCGTTTAACAATAAATTTCTATTGCAAACAGAGCAATACTTTTAACTAGTGAACTCCTTAAAAGAACACTTTTTTTCATATAAAATCAGATCTTATAAGATACTCGGACACCCTAGTCTTGAAATAGCAACCCTAGGTTTGGAATATACATTATTCGATCTATTTAACCTGTGCTAACCTTTGCTTTAATTTAAAGTGTACATTTTTTTATTTTATTTCAAATAAACTTTGTAATTTATATTCTGTTAGGGAAAACCAACATTAAAGATTTATAGAGATTTTTTTCAATGTTTTTGTCGATTATTTAAAACTAAGAGAAGCAAAATACTTAAAGGAGTAAATATAAAATAATAGAAATAATTGAGTAGTACAGCTGTTAAAAATGGGATGGGGCCAGTAAGTGAAGATAGTTATAAATTAAGACATCAGCAATTGTTAACATTAGAAAAGGTAAGATAAAATATGCCAATATTTTTAGGTTTCCAATTTTAAATCCAACATTCTTTCATTATTTTTTTAGATAAACACTGGAAAAATTAATGAATGACTTATGAGTAAAGGAAAATTTTTCAAAAATTAATATATGCCTAATAATAATAATAATAATCTAATGAAATCATAACCTTTTGATATGTAGATGAAAGAAATAAGAAACTTTATTCAGTAACAAAGGAAGCCAACAAATTGAAAATGGAATTTCAAGTGGATGAAGAAGTGCATGGAAACTATAATATACTTAATGCACTGGCAAAGAAAGAGAATGCAATGTACCAAATGCAGAAACAGTGGCAAGATAAGCCTCTTCATGGTCAATACTCTGTCCGTACCAAACAAACTGATGTAGACAAACCCTGTAGCCATCAGTGGTTACGTAGTGCAAGGTTAAAAGGTGAAACCAAAGATTTTTTTCTTGCTGCACAGGACTAATGCTTGCTAACTAGAAATTACCAAGCACACATACTGAAAACTGTACCCATACATTAAAAAAAGGTTTGCTTTGAAATTCCCTGAAGGTTACCTACATCAACAAACACCTGAAGAAGACCAGAGAGGACAACACCCCAAATTTTTCTCATCAGAATCTGTCTTACACCTTTACAAGTCTACCATTTATCCAGGTATTGAATATTGCTGCCAAATCTTGTCTGGTACATCTGCTTTGTATCTAGAGATTCTTGACAAAATCTAAAGAAGAATCAACAATGTTATCACTCTTGACCTGGTATCTCAACTTCAGTTACTTTTCCACTGCTATAATGTAGCTTTCCTGTGCTTTTTCTATAAATATTTTTATGCTAATTGCTTTTCCTTTTTGGTACCTTGACTTTGTTAATTTAAATGACGTACTAGCTAGATCTCATCATTTTCAGTTGCAATGGTGAGATTTAACCATAAGTTCTGTGTTGACAGTTTCTTCTATTGCATTTCTCACTTGTGGAACTTTCTTCCAGTCTAGTTTGATCCTCAAAAATTTAAATGCAATGTCATCATCTTCTGTACATTTGAAGCCTGTTCTTTTATTGCCCTCTCTCCTTAATAATGTCTTTTTCTTAGACTCTTTCATTCTCAGTAACTCTGTTTGTTTAAGTGGCTTTATAGTCTTGCTTGGGATGAAATGATTCAAGAAATAAAATTAATAAGAATAAAGATGAAGACATTAGTCCAAATGTAAAGAAAGTAAAGAATTATTCCAGGACTTGTTAAGATGAATATCTTCATCTTTATCCTTTCAGCAAATATATTTTTTGAAAATCAAAAGTTGAAGTACTTCAGACAAGCAATCTCATCTTTGTTTATTTTATCACAAGGCTTTTTAGCTAATGCACTTTTTTGGTTTTCCAACTGTCAGTGATGTGCAGAGGTTTGGTGATGTTTAGTGATGCCTGGGGCCAACTCCTTCATTGAATGACCCCCTAAAACTCAAGTAGGGGGGGGCTATAGGGTCTACAACAGAGAAATGTGAAAAAGGAAGACATTTTAAATATGTAAAAATTGATGAAACATGAAATAAACACTTTATTCAAATTAATTATAAACTAAATTTTTATTTCACTCTTTGATTGGATGCCCTTCTGATATGGATGCCTGGGGCCGTTGCACACTTTAGCCCCCTTCTGCACACTAATGCCAAATATTGCCTTACCATATACATTTTTTATAAGCTAACCCCATATTTTATATAGGAGAAATGGCAAAAATTCAAGTCACATGTATAAACCAAAATAGCCAATCAACACATGGTCAGATAATGAGGTTTTATAAATTCCTACAAATGGAGAAAATTTTTATTAAGTTTTAATATTTTAATATCTAAACAATTCTAAATGTCATTTATGGTTTTACACAATGATATTTTACCTTTTCATTTTTTTATAAAGTTTCTAGAAGTTTCAGCTACTATACACCTTGGTTTTCTAAGTAGTCTGTTAAGTTCTATGATAAGACATTTTAACTGTTCACCTAACACCACAAGTTGCACTAAACCAAAACATTAACCTTAAAATGAGTCTTGTTTTTAAATGGACTTGAGTCAGTGAGGAATATAGTTGCTCAAACATTGTGTACTGACACTACAAATAGCAGAAACTGCATCAGTTGAGGACTTCCAACAGCAGCAATAACTGAATCAGATAGCACATATAACTCAAAGAGAGATTAATGATATAATCAAGATGATGATATTCCACACAACCCCAAACAAAAATTCTGTTTTATTTCTGTGTGTTACGAGAGAGTTCAGTGAGTTGTTCCAACATAAGTTACACAGAAATAAAACAGGTTATAACTTTGATTTAAAAATGCTACCCTAATAAGAAAGGGACATGTATTATTACAAAAAAGGGATCTTAACACTTTCCCATCAATAAATGTCAGAGACACTTTTTCATATCACCAACTTTCATAAAACCCATATTTAAGAATCTAAGATCTGCATGCCTGTGGTTGATATAACTTAAGTCTTTCACTTCTCCACTAAACATCCACCAATCAATACATGGACACTACCAGACTGATACAAAAATGCCCACTAGACATGTACATGCATATATACCAGTTCTGTCAAATTCCATTTGGAATTATTAACTGTGTTGCTTGCTTCCAGCAAATAATTGAGAAAATTATTATGAGGAATAACTTGTGGGCAACTTACACTTATGTAGCTAACATTGTTGCAGTCAGTAAGACTCAAGAGGAACACAAGAATTCTTCTCAAAATTTCTAAAAAGAGCTAAGCTAAATAATCACACTTTCAATGAAAAAAAGTCCTTCCTATTAGCCTCAACTTTCTTGGCTGCATCATATCTTATGGTGGTACTCAAACCTGATGTGGATTGATTATGCCCACTTAAAGAACTACCTTTCCCTAAATATAAAATTGCCCTACATTGAATCCTTGGTTCATTTTCTTATTACTCCCAATAGATATCCACATTTTTGGACAAGATCAAACCTTTACTCATGGTTGGCTTTCAAGAATCTTAAGGAAGAAATTGGAAATGCTTTACTTCATGTTATTGAAGAAAACATCTCCCTTGTAGCTAAGACTGACACTTCTGATACAGCCATTGCTGCTGCTTTAAATAAAATCTCTTTCAGACTAGAAACTGGTATATCAGATATATTTGACAATTAATGAAAACACATGCACAGTTCAATTAGGAATATAGGCAGTTTCATGTCAGTTTAAAGTTGGCCTACAAATATCATTGCTGACTTGTTGAACGAAATTTATAACATTCTCAACACCAAATGCCAATGATGGAAACAACTAATGCATCAATATATATATATATATATATATATTAAGCAAGTTAAAATAATTAATCATCTCAGTATATATATATATATATTGTTATGGCTTTCTGCAACTCACGACCCATACCCACACACAATCTACACTTAATGACCCCATCTCTCTAATAATATAATGTGTGAACTCCCCTCTCTCTTTGGATATATATAATAGCAGTTGCTGAATTTAAAGACAGCTAGATCAAAAGGGACTGACGACCACGGCAATAAGTAGGAGTCAAAGCTAGAAATAGATTTTCATATACGTGACAAATCATGTGACCAAATACAAATGATTGAGCAGGAAAAGATCAAAAGAAAGCGGTTGGGATAATGAAGATCGAAGGAGACAGATCCTCTATTAAATTCTCATGTGAATTGATTCTCCAGACTGAAGATAAGGAATGCTGTCCCCAACTCACATAAACTCCAAGCGCAGAATCAGGCAGAATGAGTTTTGTGCTAATAACTCCTCTTTTACTTGTTACAGTCAAATAAGAGAGATCACATGATAAAAGACAAACTCCAATTCAAATCAACACTATGCTGCCTACACTAAACGCATAGGTGAATGGCAAAACATGACAGTCACATAAGAAATGCATATGTGATATACTCAATTGGATGAATAGATCCAAACTATGAATTCTGTACAGCTAAATATATGACTTATACAGTGCCAAATCTTCATAACCAAATATACAACTTCTACAGGACTGAACCTCCTCAATCAACTAAGACAATATTGAAGAAAGATGAATTGATCAAAGGACCATGCTACTTGAGTGAACAAACTGATTTAAAAGTAGATAGGACAAAGAGAAAAATAGTAGAAAGAGAGAGAAAAGGGAAAAGAGAAAATCATATTTTATTTCAGAAAAAGAAATGAAACTCAGTTTTAGTTTCAACTTTTACCCTCACAAAATAACACATGCATCTTTCTACATATTCTCTTGACTAAATGTTTTCATGTATTGTCTAGTTATAATTAAATTGTGTTCATTTGTATGTTGTTGTTTTGTCATTTGTTCCTATTAGTTATTGTTCCAAATTCATATATTTGATCCTGTTAAGAATCCATCCATTATGGAGTGGTAAACCTGGCCTCTTCTAGATAGCAAGTTTTTTATCTTTTCTTTTTAAACTTTGTTCTGTGGTAATTGTCTGTAACAATATATATATATATATATATATATATATATATTTTTATTACAGACAATACTATTTTAAAAGAGTGCTCGATACAGGGTAGAGCAAATATATATATATATATATATATATATATATATATATATATATATATATATATATATATATATATTTGCTCTACTCTGTATTGAGCACTCTTATAAGAATAGTTTTATTGGTTATTGGAATTTATTCCATATACACTAATCCTATACTTGTATATATATATATATATGCAGTTGCATGGATGTTAGTGTGTAACTCTGGGTTTCATGCTTTTGCAATCATCAGTTTCTCTGATGATCACGAAAGTGTGAAACTCGGGGTTACAAACTATCATCCATGCAGCCGCATATGTTAGCTCTATCAAGGATATTGATCACTTTCCATTAAGTACCACACACACTCATATATATATATATATATATATATATATATATATATACTGCATGTAACAGCAAAATTGTTCAATTGTTAGATTAAGCTCTGAACTGTTGTATCTTAGAAATGATTGTAGATATCTTACTGGAATTATCCAAGGATTTTATAACAACACTGGACTCTACTTTGTGCTATAAGAATGTATGATTACTCTCTAAGCTTAACAGAAATATCTTGATTAAATTGATCCTAAACGAAAATGATATGTTCATTATTAATTAATCATAGATAAGGATCAGAAGCTCATTAAGGATTGAAATAAAGTTCAAATATATATATGTTATTCCAGGATCATTTTACAACCTATTCAAGATGATCTTTACTTTTCTAACCTTCTAGCTTTCTGTCCTGGAGTAACAAGGTGCCTCACAGGTTTCATGTACTATTTTATTTTAAAGTCTTTTTTCACTACTCTTTGGACTGTCATAGCTGAAACTCCTCCCTGGTCTGCCAAACATCTTATGAATTGAGTTGGATCTTTTCTAATTGATCTCTTTATCTTAAAGCTGAAATGATAATACATCTTCCTGTTGTGACCTCCTGATTGAGTTTTCTTCTCTAGTGTTCCCTCTTTTTTAAACTTATTCACTATTTTCTTCATGGTTTTTGAATGGACTTTCAAGATGGAAACCAGAGTCCGAATGTTGGTACCATTACTGAAGGCCTGAATGATCTTTTTCTACTCACCATTGGGAAGGCAGTGAGTCTGACACAAAACAATTTTAACCTGTTCTCTTTTTAGCTGAATACCTCAATGAGTTTTTCAGTGATCATTACGACAAATGGTCTCAAGATGGCCAAACGTCTTATCTGAAAACGCGAAAAAAAGAAACTCATTTATCAGGTTAGTGGTCTTTTAGATTATGCTGTTACATGATTTGGACAACTTTGTCTTTACACCCAGTGTATATATATATATATATATGGTGGACTCCCTTGTTGCAGATGATAAATGAGGGTCCAGTAAAATAAAAAAAGTGCTCACTGTCTGTGGACAGGCATATGTCATTTGAGGCCGGCAGGTGTTTTGCAAACATTTACACAGATGGAACATATGCTTGAGCAATTTTGCTCGAGTCGTTGAGGATCAGTTGTTACATGTTTCAACGAGTGGAGAGCAAGGCCTGTTTTACTGCACGTGAGAAAATTTGCACGCAGTTGATTGATCCTGAATATTCAAGATGGCTTCACTCAGACCTTTGTATAAATGCAAAGTAGGACCAGCCTTTTTTCTCTGATGCTTTGTTTTCCCAAGAAGAAAATAGGATGCTGCATTGTTTCTGATTTTCATTGTAAAACAAGAGTGGCCTTTCGACTGATGTGCATGTTAGAAGCTGAGGAGTTGTTTTAGAAGTCTGTTATTGCTCATACAAGAAAGACATCCTGATGACCGAAGTTGGATTTTATTTTTTTTAAATTGTCTTTTTATATAAAGTCTGCAGAAACCAATAAATTGAAATCCTACAAATAAAATATTATTCATGAGTACAAATGTTTCTGATAAAGTTTTCACAAATCAAGATTATGAACTTATCCAACCTTAAGGGTTCAGCCAGTTTTATATATATATATATATATATATACATACACACATCTCCTTACAAGGTAGGCAGACAGACAGTTAATTGACTGGGTCAGGTTGAGAATAAAAGAACCCCCTGCAGTCATATTTATGTGAGTTTGCAAACAGAATCCTTTCATGACAATAAGATTATTTCTATCTATGTCCTTCTCTATATGCAGAGAATAGGTGAAGAAACAATGATGGCCTTGCTATTGGAAAGTGATTACATATTTTGTCTGTAGCGGAAGACATATTGAATAGCATAGCTGGTAGGTAAATTAATCTACTTGGCTGCTCAAGGTATCAAAAACTATTATTCTCTTAGAGTTGTCTCCCTTGCCAGTGACTCTTCATTGTGTGATGAAAAGTTCATGATAAAATTCAAACTGATATTTTAATTAACTACTTGAGGCTGTATTATTTATTCTTCACTTGTCTCCAGAGGAATTGTTTATAAATTTAGTGAAACTTACTTTTTTTTTTCTCCTGAGGCTCATATATACCAGGAGTAGCAAAAGCATTAGTTATGAACCATATATGTGTCTTTGATATTTCATATACAGGTCATCAAAATAGGTTAGCCAAAGTTATTTTTTATCACAGTTAATATAGAAATTAAATAAAAACAATAAATTCAAGTTTATTATTTACAAAGTTGGAACTGTGACACAAGTTTTAAACTTCACAACTGTAAATAAAAACAAAGTACAGATAACTAAGAAGTCAGGGATCAATTTATGAATAGGACTCCCATCTAAAATGATAATATGTCAACATATTTTGATTCTGACAAATGAGAATAGAGGAAGTTCTAATGAAAGTTAAAAAATTCTTCCCTGTTTTTTACAAGTGGAAATGTTGTAACAAGGCCATTGCCTTGACTGAGTCATATTATTGCATGAATTACTGTTTGGTAACTTGAGGTATTGAGGTATTTCACCCAGTCTCTTTCTCATTCTCACTTGTATGCACCAGTACTTTCACACTTCAACTCTTGTAAATTCAACTTTCACTTTATCCTTATATTGTGTATATAAAAAATTATTTTGTATATATTAACATTGTGCATTTCCTTTTAATCACTACGCAAGACCAGTATGCACCCAAATCAATATACCTTATCTGTGGAGGTAATGGATGTTGTCATATGATAAACAATTCATCTATAACAGATAACCTCATAACCTACCATAGTATAAATATTGATCTATACCTTACATGTAGTTGAAGTTTTTTTTCACACTAACTCATGGATTAATGTTGTCTGCAAGACTCATTCTTCCATTCATCTAGAACTATTTACACATTGTTTTGGACTGTTGTCCTCATCTTTTTTGCCATATTCAAAATATGGCAATAAACATGACGACAACAGTCTGAACAATGTAACTAGTGTAAATAGTTACAATACTTTATCCCAGAAATATTGACAAAAACTTAGAACTATCTATAATTGTCTGGATGAATTAGGTACATGTGTGTAGTGGATGAACAGGCTGATAAAAAACTTTTTGATATAAACAGTGGAGATGAGACACATATATAAAATTTGTTCACTTTATTTTAATTCTATTATTCATTAACAATTTTAAAAAAATCAGTAATAATAAATAATATATTCTTCATTTTCCATGACTTTTTGCCAACATCTCACTAGCTTGTCAATGCCTTGATTGTAGAAATCACTTGGTTTTGACACAAAGAATTCATTGAACAAAGTTTTCAACTTCATGTTGTTATTGAATGAAACATGTAACTGACTGGTAAAGGTAATAATCTGAAGGGGCCATATCAGAAAAGGCCAAGCATGAGATCAGCAATCGCCTTAGAAGATCCAGCCAGACAGCCATCCTCACTGGCAGCAACAATATGTGATAAACTGTCCCTTTCAGAACAACAATCCTCAATGGCAACAAAACTCTCCTTTTCAGGACAGTGCTTTTCAATGACTACAAAACTGTCCTTTTTACGACAACACTTTCAACAATGCAGAAATATTTTTTGCCTAGTGCACTGTAACCTTATCTTTCTCGATGTATTTTCTTGAACAAAAATAAACTTGGAAATGTATTTTTTTTACTCAAGTTTTTATTCTGTTTGTTGTTGTCTTCTGTCATTCAATATCTGTTTGTGGACCAATATACCACCTGCAAAATATGCAGGAATCATCTTAATTAAATGTTTCACTTTTAGTAAAGAAAATTATTCAGAAAGTTTTATAGTCAATCAATGAACTTCAATATTCAAAATTTAAAGTCAACCAAATTTAACTTACGATTTAATGTGATTTAAGAACTCCCCAAATTGAGTCATGACTGATGAACAAAGATGAGACAATTGAGCAGTTTCAAAAAAACATACTTTATAAAAGAAATACATTATATAAGAAGAATGACAATAGAGGATTGCTAAAAATCTATTCTTTTCACAGTTAAAATTGTCAGGGACAATATACAAATACATGTGTCTGTTTGAAATTGATTGAAACACTTATCTGTTGCTGCTTATATTCTTCTTCCAACAGCTGTTTGTCTTTGCATTATTCAAGTTTGCTCATAGCCAGCATTGCCTATTCTTGGAGTAGGCTAAAAGCATGTCTGTTCCATTTGTGGTCATCAGGGCCTCTCTGCTTTGGCAGCTAAATTCCATTTGACACCTAATTTTGGGTCTTACTCATGATTATCAGCCAAATGAACCCATCTTTCTATCAGCAGGTGTTATCAATCAAGAGGAGATGACCTATATTTTTTATATTGACACATTAACTGACAGCTACAAGATTATTCATGGTTGGCAGTTTTTATTATGGTGCAGACAATAAGTTATCTTTTGCTGAATATAAGTTATTTTATACTTGGCCTTTTCTGATACATTTTCATTTGTAGATGCCAACAAGGAGTTTATTAGCAGTGATACTTTTAGTGTAAAAACAAGACTTTAGTTGATGCAAAACATGAAGATTTTTTGTTGCTTAAGTTGGCTATTTATATTCAGATTCCGTAACTGACCTCTGGCGATTAATATATTAAAATCATGCAATCAACTTTAATATTTAAAATTTAAAATCATTCAACTAATCTAATTAAAAAGAAAAATGATTAGAGGGTCAGGTAACTTTTTCAGTATGCTGTTAAATTATTTTGAAATCTTATACCATGTCTGAATTTTGCTAGTGTGCTTTAAATATTTATATGGTGTTTTCTTAGACTTAATTTCTTTGTGAGAAGGGAAAGAAAGCAATGTAAGTAAAACAGCTGACCAATTATTAAATGTAGAATATTTTTCAAATTTTTTAAAAGCCTCTAAATAGGATGAAATAAAGAAATAATTGCTGTGTTTATTACCAGCTTAGGCTGTCTGATCCTCAGCCTATTAGAAATAAAAAGAAGCCTACACCTATATACATGCAAAATGATCCTGAAACACTTAACATGGTTTCCATTTGAAAGAAAGCGATTAAAAGGAAAGCCAGACATATGTCTAAGAATAACTGATGTCAATATTACAGCATAAAATGGTAATACCATTTTTTAATTTAATCTTCTTATATTTGTTCGAAAGATTAAGGGAAAAATTTTGTTTTATTTTTAAACCTTTAAATCGATCAATTTGACTTTTTTCACATCTCAATAGTTGTGCAGGGAAAATATTGCTGTTTTCAAATTTTTTTATATTTTGAAAATAATTTTCATTCCAATCTGACATCTGCAGTATGTGACAAATTTTTCTCTACTATCTTCAGTTACAATTTATTTCATGAAGCAAAACTTTAAAAAGTCCATCTCCATAGATAAAATGGCCAGTCCCCCACCATATTATATTATATATATATATATTTTTCTAATTTCTATATTCCCCGCATCTATAAATTCTTTACCTATATTATAATTTATAAACTTCCCCTACTCTAAGATCTCCCAATTCTCTTTCTGCTAATCCCTTACATGTTTTTATCTATATAATTTAAAGTTATTTTTAAACCCCTTTTTATTTCTCTTTTAATTTTAAATTAGTATTTCATTCTTTATATAACCCCAAATTAATGTCATAAGGTTAAACTGGGGTTTAATTTTATAAAACTTCTTCCCTTTAAGACAAATACCTTCCACCCTCCCCTGACCCCTGTCACGTGTCTGAAACATTTAAATGGATTTATTTTGTATTAGTTTTACAATTTTTTTTTTTTTTTAGCTTTCACAGTTAAATTTCTATTTCTGACACAATTTCAGTTCACGCCGGGTTTGATAAGACAACCAATATCTTCATCTGCTGAAATAAGCTATTCCCAGGTAATTAGGGATTTTATTATTTTATATATATATATATATATATATATATCATTGAATATAGCAGACAAAGAAAATTTGATGAAGTTTTTATTGAGACTTTCTTGCATTTTTTAATTTTTTCCATATGGTGAGAGTAAGGGAGTGTCAGAATTGTTTGTATATTGGCCCAATCACTTTTCATCAATTCTTTAGCCATTTTCTAGAGGTTTGTTGTTAATTGTTATTAATTTCTTTCAATGGTTGTCTTTTAAGATGTACTGTGTCAAGCATATTGTATGATAGTGCCACTCATTTTGAACCCCCATGAAATGATCATTTCTGGAATTCAGATTTTGCTACTAGCTTCACGATCTGCCCAGGAATCACATCAACTGATTTCACCAGGATCTTATGTGGTATGGAGGACATAACTTCCAAAGTCTTAGTTTGGTATAGTAGACATGCTCCTTTAACCAACCCTAAAGAAAAAAGTCTTAGGCTGCTAAGTCAGGACTCCTGGCTGGCCACTCATACATAAAATAGAGAGTTACTTTTCAATCACCCTGTATATATATATATATTTCAGCAGCAATCATTCTTTTAAACATGTTTCACTAAATATGACAGACACTGAAAATTTGATAAGTTTTTCTAGTATTCTTAAACTTTTCTTTTAGCTGAGACAAAGGAGTGTAAAAATTGTCTGTAGTGTCTGTTGTCTCAAGCACTTTTGGCCACTTTGTTAGCCATTTTCAAAGGGTTTGTTGTTATCAATTTCTTTCAATGGTTGTCTTTTATGATGTAATTGTGGGATGCATATTGTATGATAGTAGCATTTATTCTGATTGCTGAAAAAGGAATGTTGCTGGAATTCAAGTTGGCATACTTCTCTGCTAAAATAGAAGGATACCTACTTGAATCCCAGTCTTTTTGAATTTGTAGGTCTGATGAATTGGATTGTGATTACGATTCCAATGTAATAAATTATAACCATGGAATATTAGTCTTTGAGCCTTTTTTATTATATATATATATATATATATATATATATAATGCCACGTGCTTTGCTCAGAAGTTCTATTCCAACTCCACTCATCTGGAGTAACTCTACCTAACTTTTTTCATAAGATTAGAGCATCTACCGAGTGATATGTGCCTAACTCCATCATTGGTTTCTGATATAATTTTTAAATTACATCCCTACAAAGCATGTGAATGTGACAGGATGCCTGCAATCTGTCTCTTGTTCTTTCCAAATATTACAATAAATGTATCACTGTTTCCTGCTTTCCAGCTTGTTGGAAGACCTCCTTTGTAGTTCCAGTTTTTAAGAACACCAGGGAACCCTCTGGACCCCCAAATTATCACTTTATTACTATATGGCAAAGTACTTGAGTCTCTAATCAATGCTGAATTGGTTAAGCATTTTACTTTGCAAGCTCTCCTTTTGGACAAACAACATGGCTTCCATTTAATCAGGGCTACTGCTGATATGTTAATGGCTATCAGTGAATTTATCTATCAAGCGTTTGTTAAGAATGGCAAAGCTCAGACTGTGGCTGTAGATATATCAGTATTTGGTATGCTAGCCTTCTCTGTACCCTCAAGGGCTATGGTGTCACAGGATGAATATTTAGCTTAATCCAATCATTTCTACCAAATCATGTAATGAAGTTTGTATTGAATGGGTATGCTTCCAGATAAAAGATTATATGAACACAAAAGGGATCTTTTACAAAATAACACATTAAATGCATTAGTTGCTCAGCATAATGAGGCTGACCACAAATTTGATTAAAAAAATGCTACCCCCATTAAAAGAGAAAACAGTATACTGAAAGAAAAATATTTGCAAAGCACTTTAATCATTGGATCATCCATGGTAAAATTTCTGTATGATTCTTAAAATGTTTCATCTTTCTTGGTACATATTCTATTATCACAATGTGTGATATTTGATAACAAAAGTTGGGGAAACATAAACAAAAACAAAAAGAACATAAATAAAATCAGCTAGGTTATATATCCAAAACATATTAATTAAAAAAACTTTCGAAATTTAAAATGCTCACAACTTGTTGTAGGTCAGTATAACGCTTCCTAAACTGTTGCGGGCATTAGTAATATCAGTGTTTGAAATTGGGAATGACATGCTGTCTCCTGAAATACCCACAACAAACATGGCAGACTTTGGATGTGAGTCCACATAAAGAAATGTCAAGAACAAATATATACATACAGACAAATAATATTTTAACAACAAAGGTATAAAAGCGGCAAAGACAATGATGTGTGTAACAAATGAATGTGAAAATTTTTTGGTCCAAAGTATGTAGAGTGAGTGAATGTGCATGTGTACATATGTACATGTGTGTATTGTATTGCTCATGCATTTCCCAAAGAGAATGCTGTGACTGTGAGAGGTTACATGTTGACAAATAAGTGGGTAGGATCATGTATCTTACGTCAAAAAAAAGTAAGAAAGAGCACATATGACTCTTGTTTATATATGAGAATGTTATGCAAATTTTTGGTCATACTTCAACCAATCACTGACTACTCGGCTTGGATATAAACAGGTGCCACATGGTGTGAAGCAGGATTTTTTAAGATGCGCAGCTGCTGGATTGAATTTTATCCCCTCAAAATTCTACTACACCCCTAAAATTGTCCTTGATATATAAAAAAATTATATATTGTTTTCCTATATTATATTATATAGATAATATTATATATATATATATATATATATATATATATATAAAAAAAAGAGAGAAACCCCAAATGTTTTTGGTTATAATGTGGATTTATTTTAGTGTATATATTATGTTTTATTCTTCATATTTTTGCTACACGAGTTTCCGGTCTTTAAAAACTGATTTCTTTAATTTGCCTGAAGAAGATCACAAGACCGAAAACACGTGTAGCAAATATATGAAGAATAAAATATAATATATACACTAAAACAAATCCACATTTATCGGATACAAATCCTATATCATTCCAACAAGTGACTAAAAAACATAAAGTAGATTTGCACACCCGCAAAATCGGATCAAAACGATTAAAAACAGATTTCGCAATAAGGTGTGAAATTAATTTTCTGACCAATGAAAGGAGGTGATTTGCTAAACCAAAAAAAGATAACGAGCCAGTGTGAAAAAAAAGTCAACAATAAATACAGTTTTCAAGTCAGTCGCCAGTCAGTCAGAGATAGGCGCAAAGATCACAGAAGATTGACAGTAAATTTCATCACTGACTTAACCCGACACAAAGAGCCGAAAGTTGATTAGGAAAGGACAACAACAAATTTACAACTGACTTCAAAACAATTCATAAGTACATTTTCCTTTTATCTTTATTCCTCATTCACACTCTCTTTTTCAACTTAAATTGCTCGCCCCTTTTTCATTTGCAACTATACAAAAACAAAAGAAACATACATTACTCTGCTACTCTGTTAAAAGACAGCGAACACAGACATTTTCTGTCAAAATCACATTTTTGCTTAAATGAACTAAAACATTAATCTTTTTTACCCTATTCACAAGATAATAAATATACAATGTACTATTTTCTACAAACGTTCCTTATCGTGTTGTTTCTTCTTGAAATTTGCATGGTATTTTGAGGGCAGGGTATCCCGTATTAAATTCTCCTTTAATCCGGGTATGCTGAACCCCACACATTATAACAAAAAATGTTTGCAGTTTCTTTCTTTTTTTAAAATATGCATTTTTCTCTCATTGGAACAATTATAACCTTTTCCATATATATATATATATATATATATATATATATATATATATATATATATATATTTTCTTTAACCATTTAATTTCCAAGCAAGGCAATGAAGCCACTAAAACACAAGGAGGCTATTGAGTGTTAGAGAATATAAGAAATATCTACTATTGATGAGAGAGGAAAATAAAACAACAAGAATTAAGAAAGTAGATAACAAGTGACATTGATCTTCAAAAATTTAAATGCAAAGTTGACTGGAAAGCAAGAAGTCGAAAGAAAGTTCTACAAGTGAAAACTGCAACAGAAGAAACTGTTAGCATAGAACTTACGGTTACATCATTTCAACTTTAAAATAATGTGACCTTGCCACTTATCTAGTACTGCACTTAAATTCATAAAGTCTAGGTGCCATAGATGTTCATCAGAATGATTACCATGAAAATATTTTTAGAAAAGTCAGAGTAAAGCTACATTACAGAGGTGGGAAAGGAATTGAAGCTGAGATGTCAGGCCCAAACCAATAACATTGCAGATTCTTTTTTAGATTTTATCAAGAATCTCTAAATATATAGCAGGAGTACCAGACCAGATGTGGCAACAGTATTTATATATAAGGCTTTAAAAAGATCTTTTGAACTGCAAACAAATTAATTTTATCCCATGGTTTCAGGATTGATATTAATAAACCTTCCCATGCTTATGAGACCAGATTAATTCTTAAAATGCTTATAATACAAGATAAAAATTAAATCTTCCTGTTGACAGTAACATTTGTATTCAATCTGATGCCCCTGCATCAGACTGAATATAAATCTGGGTCATATCATCAATGGTAGTACCTTTGTAGCAAAGCGGTCAACCCTGCTTTATTCAAGTGAATTGGGATGCAGTATTGTACTGGTCCATGGCTTATGTCCAACACTCACACATGGCTCCATAAAGTCACAAGGGCACTGTGACAGCCACATTCCGGTCAATGGCATAAATGTGTCGGCTAAATTGTGAGGGTAGTCGGAAGGATTTTCTGACCCGATCAGTGAAAGGTAACACCACTTGCCAAACCATCAGCCAGTCACAAACCTTAGCATAAGAGGTGCACCACAGAAGTCAACAGCTTCACCAGTGGGTGGAGGAACTTCTGGGAGGAGAGACAGGATAACCTCAACATCCTCAGTGCAAAAGCAACCCATAAGCCATTTCACTATTTTGCCTTGAATGTTACCATGAACCACAGTTGTAGTGGAAATAGAGGAAGTGGTGACTACAGCAGTACAAAATGCACTAACTGAATAAATGAATGAACAAATGATGCTAATGCACCTGATTCCTAATGGCACATTTCAGCCCAGTCTGTGATAAGCAGACACTGTCACACTTTTCACAAACAAGTCTTGTTGAATCTATACAATCTCTCTAGCAGAAAATTTAACTTTGATGCCTTCATCAATATGTAGAAAAGCACCAAATAGAGCCTGTCTCTATTATTGTGCATTTATCTTGCAGGATTCCCTACATAGGCCAAACAGAAAATTAGATAAAGAATCTCTAAAACATTTTCTGGGCTTCTGTTGCAATTGTTTTTCACTTTTATGTTCTGCATCCAATGTTTTCGTAGGCAAATGATCATCACTATATTTTACCAAGTGCCCTTCCGATGTTTCTGGACAATTGTCTCAATATACTCAGAGTTGAAAATCTGATCATCCCTATGTTTTACCAGTTGCCCTGCCCATCACAGTTAATGTTTTGGGACAATCATTTCTATATATTGTGAGTTGAAAGTTTGAAATGTGGCAAGATCAATAGATATTTGAACTTTTTCTGAGATAATACTGACATTTTCTCACTATGAATATCGGAAGACTGGACTAACACATTCATTGCAGATTGCTTGCTTAGTCCTAAATGTAATATTTCACCAAAACCAAAGACACACAACAAGTATTTTTTTTACAGACAGAGATTATTAGATTAATCTAAAGGTGGCTCAAAATATTGGAAAATTTTCAACAATCTGTTTATAAGCTACAGGAAGCCTGGTCATCAACATATAGGAGAATTTCAATTAATATATGGAATGATTTTGTCATTGATTGAAGACAGCTATGGTTAAAAAGCTTATTTGTGGGGTGATACCAAATTTTTGTGCCAGCTGTATGCAAAGCATCAATCATCACGACTGAGATATAGATTCAAAACAATGTAGGTTCAAGTTGATCCCACGTTTAATACTCTACCGTTCTCAACTTTCCACCAATATTCATCTCATGTTCCAAGTCTTGATGAAAGGATGTAATAAATGATGCAAAATAATGCAGACAACTCAATTTCCCAAGAATTACATAAAGGATTTCCATGTCCTCAGTGTTAAACATTTTAGATAAATAAAAAACCTGCTACAAGTCATGGTTTAACACTTTTCATGTAACTGTAAATTTCATGTCACTATTAAATTTTACTTGTCATGATCAATGGGTGTTCTCTCAGGAAGACCCCATGCCCTGAACACCTACTGGGACTTAAACTCAACCCAGACTTCAAGTAGAACTTGTACATATGATCCATCATGAAAAAATACAAAAATTCCCTGTAACATTCCAGTAAGTATCTAACTCCTCTTGATATCCTCCAGCATTACAAGAGCCAGATCAGACTGGAAATATATTACTGCAGGAAAGAGTTGTACAATCTTCACTTTTCAGCCTTGATAGATGGAAAGTACTCAGACAAACTACATTCCTTACTTCCACATGTCCTAATATACATGGCTAGGCTCACGGCCATTTTGAATCACTGGTTCCCATATAATCACTGAAGCTAAGCAATATCGAGTCTGGTCAGTACTTAGATAGGTGACTGCTTGGGAATACCAGGTGCTGTAATATTGGTTATGTGGGTGATGTCATGGATAATAGCTTGGAATTGTTAATTGGAGAGATGAATTCCAATTCCAGCTGGCTTCGTTATATTCACTTACTTGCAAATACCCTGTGGAAAGGTATGGAGCCACCTCTCCTAAACCCAGCTATAGGTTATTAGTAAGACTTGTATCACTAAAAACCATTATTATCTCAAAAAGAAAATTGCATAAAAGATATTTAGATTTTGTCATTAAATAACCCATTTGATATGTCAAGTTACTGACTGCAGTGATTGAGTGACTATTGAATGGAACTATCCAGTTGTATTAGTGTGAATTATTGTGCATTAATGATTTGGGTTTTGATTTAGAATTTACTTTACATTAAGCTGAGACACACAACTAACAAGGTATTCACTGAAATTCAGTGAATACCTTGTTAGTTGCGAAATGAAATTGAAATAATTGGCTTTTAATCCTTTGTTCTTGTTAAGTATTTATCTGCAGTTGTAATTAAATATTGTTTTATTTTAATATTGAAGTCTTGAGTTATACTTAATTATTAACAGTCACTGTACATCACAAAAAAAGACAAAACTGCTGTCATTTACTCACCATATAGAAACTTCCTGTCCTCCTATAAGCATGGCTGATACTCAACTGCATGAGATCACCTCACTTTGCCTTCTTGGTCTCACATTTTCTACTGACCTGAGGTGGAACGACTACATTGAATCAATAGCTGCATCTACTGCAAGGAAAATTGCTTCCCTGTGTCGCACCAGAATGTTTTTCTTATCTGAGTCCAACCTTCACATTTACAAGTCTACCATTTATTCATGCATGAAATACTGTTGCCATATATGGCCTGGACCCTCTGCTGTTCATCTTGAGGTTCTTGACAAAATCAAAAGATACATTTTCAAATCTCCTTGTAACACCAAAGATGAAAAGGCAAGGAGACTGACTGTCCATAAGAGATGCAGGAGGTTTCATAGTTGTCTGGAGGATGTGGCCAATGGCAATTTTATTGAATAAATTTACTCTTTAGTATTTCAAGATATTTTTGTGCAATTTTGGTAAATATATCTGTTAAAATGAGATGTCGGTATTATTTTCATGTTTTGTATAATTTAGACGACAATTTATCCATCGCATCCGTTATATTGCTGAATACAGTATAGTAAGTAGATATTAAATTTAGGATTTAAACCTTTTTTAGGCTTTACATTGCATGAAACACTAAAAAACCTTGTTTGAAAGAATTACTAATTGTCTTATTTCCTGTTTTAAGCTTTGCTCTACTTTTGATAATACAACAGTTTATATATAGAATGAACTAGAAAAACTTTGTTTACATGGGGTTTTGTGGTGGTTTTTGTTAATTGGCATTTTCTGTGGTCCATGAATAATATGGTCCCAAGGGTGCTAGATTAAAAAGATGGTTAGAGAGAATGTGGAAGAATGTAAGCAAAAATTTTCTTTTTTAGAAAGAGAATATGCTATCAAAGTGCAGAAAGGCATTAAAAACCTTCTCTATGACTCTGAAAAGGAAAGTGAGTGGGTGTTACAAAAGTCTATATTTACTCAAAAGTTTGGAATGTCATTTTACTGTGTCTACTCATGAATTAGGAATACAATTTCTCTGAAATATAATTTTATACTGGGATATAAAGTAAGTTTAAAGAAAAATTATATTCTTTGGTTACTAGATATATGTGTGATGGTTCTGGTAGTATCTGGCCATTGAAAGCAGATTAATTATCTAAACATTTATAATAAAAAAAATAGAGACAGGTAGAACATAAATGAAGTTTTTATTTTTTAGAAAGAGAACATACTAACAAAGTCTAGAGAGGATTCTTCCCTGATCACTTTAATTTTAATCTCTTCAAATCTCTGGTCAACTGTTATCTAATTTCAACAACTTCATTCAGTAACCCTCTACCTTGAGTAGCTCTTGGATTTTGCATTTGATGAACAACAGTATATGAAAAAATACGTTACAAGCATTCCCTCCAACCCTGAAAAGGAAAGTTAGTGGATGTTACAAAAGCAGTTTTTACTCACAAGTGGTATTTACATGACTATCCTATTTGAACAGGTAAAACTCTGCTGATTTGCTGTTAAGGGTCACAAGACCAGCCCATTATAGAACATACTAATTAGAGAGTGGAAGGAAAGTAAAAATTATTTTTCAAAACATTTTATGCATATTTTAACTGAAAAATATATAAAAAAAAGTTATTCAATAAAATTAGTGTCAGTGTTGAGAATGAACTTGATACTGTTTCAGAATTGTTTACATTCATGGATTACAGGTTTGTCTCTCATGTTTGTCATCATGTCAATGCCAGCCTTCAGTAAATCCTTGGTACTGTGAGGCTGCTGGTTGGTCTCCTTTTCAATGATGCCCCAGATATCTTAATCCAGGGTATTCAAATCAAGAAATGTTCAAATGACATAATTTTGAAAATTATCCATCTGCTTGAAGGTCATATGGATCATGTAGGAGGGAGCAAAGTCTAACTGGATGGAGAGTAATGAATGGGGTGAAATTTTTTTGCTCGTCTTGTAGGTTTTAGATATGAACCTTATAGAAATAAACACCTACTTTTTATATATATGTTTGATTATCATTGACAGCCAGAGCCAAAAGATAGAAAAAAGAAGGCAAAGGGATAGTGAGAGAGTAGAAGGAGACAAGAAAATTATGAAAAGGAAAGATAATGATGATATTCTACATATGTGCACATACACACAGAGATATGTGTACACACCCATACACATACAAGAAGGGGCACTTCGATGTGGTGTAATGGTTAGCAAGCTTGTCTTGATAGAACAATTATGACTGAATAGTGAGTTCGTTCCTCACTGAGTGTCCCATTCTCTCGGCCTTGTTCCACATATAAGCTATGCTTAGAAAACCACCATACATGCACAAGAAGAAAAAAAATCAACCTAACACCAAAAATACTGCATAAATTATTTTTTTTTTAACTTGATATAATGAAAATCATAAAATTGGCAGACAATTGCTAATACCTTTTTATAAGTGGACCAAATGTTTGCAAAAAGGTTTTGCTACAAAACTCTGGAGGTGAGGTATCATATATATATATATATATATATATATATATATATATATATATAAGTTAAAGATTAAAATTGTAGATCAAATATGGATCAGAATCTGACAGGATGATAAAATAAAAGAGCAAATAGAAAACGTATATAAATCTAACATGTTTTATTTTTATTAAAGCTTCATCAGAGATTGAGAGAAAATAGACAAAAAGAGAGAAAACATACAGAAAATAATACCAGTGTTTTCTGTCTTTTTGTCCATTTTCTCTCAATCTCTGATGAAGCTTTTATAAAAATAAAACATGTTAGATTTATATACGTTTTCTATTTGCTCTTTTATTTTATATATATATATATATATATATATATATATATATATGCCATTGTATAAATAACTTAATTCAACTTTGATATGTTTAGAATTCCACCCCCTTTCCCTTTTGGTATAAGACAGTGTGACTTTAACATTGTGACTAAGTTAAAGTAGGCCAACTGCAGTTAAGATCCTAGTCATTCTGAACTCCATGATGATCCTTTCCTTAGCTACATAGTATGTGCTTCACCATGGCTACATACAGTTTTTGAATTCAGTGTTGTTTTTCCCTTAGACTGGTTGCCAACCAATGCTGATGAGCTCACTCTGCTTTACTATTTAACCCACAGCAGAGAGAGAGAGAGAGAAAGAGAGAGTCATACTTTTCCCAAGGTTATTTGTGTGTAAGTGAATGTAACAAACTTGACTTGAATTTGAACTCAGCTCTTTGATTCTCAAAAATTTGAGCCTTTTATCCATTACACCACCCACACATCCATAATTAAGTTAAAGTTTAAGTTAATACTTTACAAAAATACCCATTTACTTCGAAATGTGTTCCATAGACTGTTGTCCTTATTCTTCCTATTGGTATATCTTAGTGCTATAGTTCTTCAGTAACTCTATATGAAAGTGGGGGTTATAGAATGTTAGTTCATCTCTGAGTAGCTTTTGTAAGTCTCACTTCTAGTAGGGTTTTGTCCCCACAACTGAATAAGTTTCTCTTGGAGCCTGGTCCTTAGTCATGATGTTTCTGACCATAGGAGAAGTTCTGCTGCCTTGATTTCTCAGTAAAGATTATGGTTCCACTTCGAGTCATAGGCTTGTAATTTCTTCCTAATCCTGGATTATTGTGTCTTTATCAAGGATACTGGAAGTAAACGCTTCTCTCAGTTAATCATTATCCATCTGTTAAGGATTTGAACATTTGAGTAACTCCTAAGAAGGCTATTCTGTAGGTGCATACTACTGTATTGCCACTTTGTGAATGGGATCTATATATGTAGTAGTTTCTAGTTGGGCTTATCGGTGAATTTTTTTCACACATGCCACTTGTGTGGTGTTGCTGTCTCACTACCACAGATCCTCACACGAAAATTTGAAAAGAATATTTTTTAAAAAGATAACACTCACTGTAGAGTCAAACCCAGACAATCTATACAAAACAGACCCCATAAAATGGGTTTACATTCCAACTATCCACAAGTTGAACTAAATCTTCAAGAGTTTAAACCTGATTTCATGTTTCTGTCTGAAATTGGATTCAACCATATTCTATTCAAGTTCAAAAGTTTACAATCCCAAGCTATTTGCTTCTCCTCACAAAAGACAATCCTTTAAATCAGCATGCCTATGAGCTGCAAACCTATATAAAGGATGGGTTTCCATATGACAGAGGCTCACAAAATGAGGATCTTTAATTGCCATTCATACACTTTTTTCATGACCCTCATTCATGGCATGTCTTTTTTTTTTGATTGTCTATAATCCTCATGATAATGGCATTGCAATATTTCACAAAATTATCTCTGATCATCTCCCAGTTACCATTCATATTTATGGTAATTTCACTATTCACCACCAAGGAGTCGTCAGTCTGTTCAAACATAACCAATAAAGAAGTTAAATACTGTCACAATTTCCCCATTGCTTATGAGCTGACTCAGATTTCAGATAAGCCAAATCCTGTTACTAATGCAGCTGGTTATCCTGCTAAACCTTTTAAACCTCTTCTTCATCCCCTGTCCTAACCAATGTTATGCTAAAGCATTATCTCCCTTGGTTTCTTCAGATTACTGACTCATCTATCAAAATTAATCCTAAAGCAAAGACATCCTCCAATGAGGTAAGACATTGGTTGATTGATTGATTGTTTTCTACATTGTATCAACCCTTTGCAGGTTATTTAAATGCAGAAAATATTTTTAAATTTTAAGAATTCTTTTGTTGTTGAGATAATAATGTTTTTACTGATACAAGTCATACTAATTAACCAATATCTGGGGTAGAAGAAGTGGATTCATTCAAAGGTATCTGCATCTAAGTGATTATAATGAACCCAACAAGAATTGAAGCTCACACTCCAATTAACAATTCTGAGCCATTATTCATTACACTCTTCACATATCCAAGCTTACATCACCTGCTATTCCCAAGCAATCACCCATCTAGATATTGACCAGATTCAATGTTACTTAACTTCAGAGATTGTATGGGAACCAATGTTTCAATGAGCTAGCATTATTGGCATATTTAATGAGGCAAAAATGAATACCTTTCCCACTTTCAATCCAGGTATGTTGAGGGAGATAGTTAAATGTTCAGTGACCCTAAAACCATACCTGGTCATAAGACTAATGATGGTATCTTTCACTCTTTCTCTCTCTCTCTTTCTATATATATATATATATATATATATATATATATAAATATACACACATCTATGCTAGTTAGTAATTGCAAAATTTAAAAAAGAAAATTATTTTTACTTAAATTTAGCAAGCTTTTACATTACCCACTAATTTAATAGGGAATAAATTGCATAACATATGCTAACATACAAGGTGACTAGGTGTATAAGACGACCCCCAAATTTTCAAGTTAAAATGTAGGTTTTAGGTTATATTCAACATGCATGATGACCCTTTCCAAATCGTATTTTAAAATGGATTGTACTGAATTAATTAAATTCAGTAAGGATATACTTTTTCACTCAAATTCTGATGAAAAATGGTTAGGATCTATTGTCAATTAACTACTACAAGCTACAATACCTCATGAGTGGGTACAGTACTGTGTTTTGGGTAGGCTATTATGGTAGTCTGAGTGACTTTCCCCTGCTAACCATTTACTTGTTCCACTGTTCTCAAATGTGATCTTTAAACAGCTTTTTGAGACACATAGCCAGTTACATTTTTGTTGAACATCATTGAAAAAAGGAGGTCAGATATTGTCAATTAGCTACCACAATCTACAGTGTGGGATGATGGTTGTGGATTTCTCTCTTGACAAATATGCATTTTACTTTTGTTGTGCAATCATGCCATACTAGACTTATTATTTTATTATAATAATGTGAATCAAGTTGATTTAGTAGAACATATTTGTGTTGATAATTATCAAGGCAAGGGTTAAATCTCCCATGATAACAACTTTTACCATAAACAGGATTTAAGGATCATATTTCTATTTTGGGTGGGGGGTTACTTTAAGGTTAAAAGGTCATCTTGTATGCCAACATATATGGTACACCTTATGCAAGGGAGACTACTTTTGTTGGCCAAAGGTCTTTATAATGTATACAGTTCATTCCATGGAAGTTTTATTACTTTTATGCCTCTCTTTGGGAGATGATTAATGTGCTCTTCTGTTGAACTATGTTCGAGGGCTTAGTGAACACAATCCTCACTGAGTGACCTATACTTATGGAATGCTCACAGACTAAGCTCATGTGTGACATGACGTGATGCATTCATTATTAAATTTTTCTGAGAGTTTCTAAAGTTCTCAATAAAAGGAAACGTGTACTGATTGACTCTTATGCAATGTAATTTGTAAAAGCTTTTTCTTCTGCAGCCTGAAAAATCCAATTTTTTTTCTAAATTCTTTTGCTAAAATAAATTACAATTAGTGTCAGAGATTAAATGTACTTCAGGTGTTAATCTGATTTAAATTCAACTATTTTATATTAATACTAGAAATGCCCATGAAAATTTCAGTTTTCCTATTTTAATTTTTTGAGCAATCTTAATTCTCAAGATAATGATTGAATAAGCTTCAATGACTATAAATATACATGGAAATGTATTGCATTGTTAAATATTTGAGCTTAATAACATTAACAAAATACTGCAATAACAATTATAAGTGTGAATGCAGATCATTTAAAAATGTAAGAGAGTACAAATGAAATGATTTAAAATTATCACCTCTTCTCTTTCATTGAAGCCAAACAGTATCTCTGATATGTCTTTTCCATCTTTCCTCACAATAAAGATAGTATGGTCCATTATTTATGAGCTAGGCTTAGTTTGTTTGTTTCTTTCTGTTGAGATGTTGTGAGTTTCCCGTGTGTCGGTGTATGAATCAAGACAAACACAGTTGTAGAGGAAAATACTGGTATATTCATAAAAGCAATTAACAATAGAGTGATTAGTAGAACGAAGGTTGGTTAGTACAAAACAATATCCAAAGTCTATAGTCCAACGGTATGTACCGGGTAAGCTTATCTGGACTGCTCACGCTGACTCTCTCCCCAGAGCTGACTTAGGGACCAGTCCATTACTAGTTAGAAGGTGGGTGCGCCCCAACACCCCCCACCCTAAAATTGTTTTTTTTGTCTTTTTCATTGTGGGGAGAAAAAAAAAATTAATATTTTTTCCTTTTCGGGTCTATTATTAAATTTTGTGTCGCTTTACATTTTCTTGCAGATCTGCGTTGTTTCTGCTCAGTCTGCGGTATTTGCAGGTCAAACGTATCAAACAATTCGTGTAATTTGTCTTCTTGTGGAATTACTTCCGATTCGTCGGTCTTTCTTTTCTTCAACTGGTTAATGTGCCGTTTGTGTGAAGAAATAGATCTGAAGCTAATTTTTCTTTTAAATCCTTGAATGCTTGCTCGCATTCTTTTGTCCAAATCAAGGTTTTTTTTTTTTAGTAGATCGTTAAGGGGAGCTCGTAGAATGTGGAGGTCTGGGATAAAGTCCTGGTAATATGACACCAAGCCTAAAAAACTTTGTAGGGATTTAATATCCTTTGGCTCAGGCATATTTTTTATTGCTGAAGCTCGACTTTTATCTGGCTTTTTCCTTCTTTATTCACTATATGTCCCAGATACTTGATCTCTTCCAGGAGAAAATCGCATTTGTTTTCTTTCACTCAAAATCCATATCTTCTTAACCTTTTGAAAACTTTGCGTAAATGGTGTTTGTGTTCATCCACCGATTCACTTTTTACAAGAATATCGTCGAGATATGCTATTGTGTAGTCTAACCCGGATAATATCGTATCCATAATTTTCTGGAATATTGCGGGTGCTGTCTTCACCCCGAACGGTAAACGTTCATATCTAAACAAGCCTTTATGTGTGTTAATACATAGTAACTTTGCACTTTCGTTATCCATGGGTACTTGCAAGTATGCCTCGCTAAGATCTATTTCCGAAAAGATTTTTCCGCCATTTAACTTTGCGAACACTTCTTCGGGACTTGGTAGTGGATAGTGAAACTCTTCTATTGCGTCGTTTAACCCGGTTGAAAAATCGGCGCAGACGCGAATTTCGCCCGACTTCTTCTTTACGTAGAGAGCCGGAGCTGCCCAGTCACTGTATTCTGTTTTCGAGATCACACCAATTCTCGTTACTCTTTCGAGTTCTTGATCAATTTTCTCTAATGCGGCAAAAGGGATGCTACGCTTTTTTTAAAAAATTGGTTGGATATTTTTCTTCAGCTGTATTTTTTGCTGATGCTTCAGTGCAACGTCCAAGTCCTTCAGCAAAACTTCGGGGAATTCCGTTTTCAATTCTGCTTGTAGATTTTTTTATATGGTCTTTGCTTTCACTAATGTTGTGGCAAAAAGAACTAATGGGCATGTCCCATAGGTTGAACTTAGTGATTGCGTCAGTCCCAAACAGGTTGTTTGTGTTTTCATTACAAACATTTTCATTTTTATCGACTTATTGTTGAAAGTTATATTTACCCATATTTCCCCTTCAAATTTTATCTTTTTCCAGTTACCGTCCTGGCTATTTTGTTGGATTTTAGCAACGTTGGTTTTCCTAGATTTTCCATGTTTGCGTGTTAATGATTTGAAATGTCAGATCCTGAATGTAGTTGCATTTTTACCTTCTTGTTGTACATTTTTACATGCAGGTATTTTCGAATATTCAGGTCTTGATCTTCGTCTAACTTGGTAACTTTTACTCGACTTCTGTTTAATTTTCTACACTTTGACATCTTATGTTCTACTTTTTTGCAATTTCTGCACGCTTTATTTTTATATGGGCCGTCATTGTACCAGTGCCACTGGCCACATCCATAACATGCACTTGGAGGTTTTTTTTTTCTATAGCCTCTGTTCGTTCTTGTAGTAGGATACCACTTCCGTTCCGGCGATGGAGAACTGAAACTAGTCTTCCTATATACTTTCTTCACATTTGCGATAGCAGTTTCTTCTATTTTTTCTGAATCTTGCTTAATGCTTACGCATTGCTGACAGTACTCAGCTAGCTTTTTGTAGTGTCATGTTTTTGGTCATTTTCTAGTTTTGTTAAAATGCGTCTTCGCATTTCACTATCTTTTTTTACACTAAGCCTAGCACGAATATTAGACACTTGAAATTGTCTGCTGATAATTCGGACAAGCGAAAATCGTCACACGTCTTATTTACGATTGACGCGAACGTTGTGTAATCTTCCTCCTCGCTTTTTTGGATATTCAGGCATTTCCACCTTTTGTGAAATAATGAAAATCTGGGATTAAAAAGCTCTTTTAATAATTCAATTGCTTCATCGAATTTTAAATCTCTTGTCTTTTTGGGCAATATAAAATCTGTAGACTTGTTGTGTTCTGCCGTTCCCAGTTTTCGTAGTAATAATCTTATTTTTTTCTCATCTGTCCATGTTTGGCAATCAACTTCATAAAAATCCTGATATCTATGGTAGTATCTTTCGAAAGTCTTTTCCTCTTGTGGGTTATAAGTAAAACTTTCGATCGTTGACCATTGTGTCTTGGGAAAAAATATTTTCATCCGAGTCTTTCTGCTTGGACAGTACTATAGCTTTATGTATAAGTTCGGCCATTGCTAACTGTTTCTTTTCATTTTCTTCTTGTATTTTGTGTAGTTCCAGAAATCGTTTTGCGTTTTCTTCCTTTTGCTCTTTCTGAAATTTAAGTTGTTCTTCTTGAATTTTAAGTTGCTCTTTCTGAAAACGTTCTTCACTCTCTTGCTGTCTTTGCATCTGATACTTAATGAGTTCCAGCATAGTTGATTGAAATTGCTCCATGATTATGTATGTGTAGAAAAAAAAAAATTATATGTTTTTTTTTTTTTCTCTCTCTGAGGGGGCAAAAATTCAAATTTTCTGGCACGACAAAATTTTTTTTTTTAGCACAAAAATTGGTTATTATAGCTTCCAATTTAATCAATAAGTTAATGTCTAACTTACAGTTTTTTTTTTTTTGTCGATAACTTGTAATCCTTTTGCTGTAAATGCTTGAACTCTTTTTAAAATTTTTCCGTGTTGGAAATGGTTATTATTTCTGTTCGAAGCCAAGTCGCCACTGTTGAGATGTTGTGAGTTTCCCGCGTGTCGGTGTATGAATCAAGACAAACACAGTTGTAGAGGAAAATACTGGTATATTCATAAAAGCAATTAACAATAGAGTGATTAGTAGAACGAAGGTTGGTTAGTACGAAACAATATCCAAAGTCTATAGTCCAACGGTATGTACCGGGTAAGCTTATCTGGACTGCTCAGATATTCAGTCACCCCCCCACGAGGGTGTCATGTGGCACAAGGCCTTTTTAACGTGGGCATTCCCGAGCCATTAGGCTCGGCCAAAAAATAGCCCATTTGAACCCGTATAAACGGGTTCAGGGCCGGTTTAACCTCCCCGAAGGAGGCTACGCCGAAGGGCGGAGTCTCCTTCGGGTTCCTCTCGCCCGTAGGAAGAGAGTTGAAACCGAGCAGTCGCTCAGAAAGTATCTGGACTGCTCACGCTGACTCTCTCCCCAGAGCTGACTTATGTAAGAGGGACCAGTCCATTACTAGTTAGAAGGTGGGTGCGCCCCAACACTTTCTTATATTGGGATTGGTCTACCCAAGTTTTTGTTTTTATCTGCATGTTGAGATTCCAAACATTTAACAACAACACATCTTTTCAATGAAATATATAAAAGGTTATTTTCTGGAGAAAAAGTAGAAGCAAAATGTCAGTTAAAATAAAATTTATATATTCTTTTTAGAAATATACAGTAACAATAAAATGAGTGGAATGTGTGGACACTTTATGACAGTCAGCCTAATATATTTGTGAGTTTGTAGACAAACCTTTAGTTGGCAGCTGCTGGCTTATCTCTTCTATTGTGTGGCTGTTTTCATATGTGTGTAGATCAAACATGCCTCCAAAATTGTTTTGAACCTCGAGAAGCAGTAGGCTTCTATTTTGATATCCATGGATCCAAAATCTAATTTCAGACAGATGTATGAACTTGAATACAAGGTTTTCATTAGTTAAGAAATAATTTCACACTGGCTCATGAAAATCTTTTTCTCACATTTGTGGAGTGGTAAAATGAGTTATTGCTATTTTGTAATGGTCCAAAAATAACTTGTGGTTGTTCTACAACTACATCCACAAATGTTTTCACAGTATTTGTGAAAGTAATGATTGTTTTTCAAACAAACCTTCTGATGGGATTTTATTGGTTGAAATATATATATATATTCCTATACTTAAACTATTTAAATATCACAAGAGTTAGCATTCTCCCCTCTTTCTGATAAATAGTCACTTGGTCAGTGATTCTAGAGTTTGTACTAGACAAGTATTTTGAGGGAAGCTTGAATTCATTTCAAGTCTATCTTCAGTTACCAAGACTTACAACTCATCAACTAGTCTAATGGCTGAATCTAATTTGAATATAGGATGGCAACCTAAAAGCCTAGATATCAATCCTAGCTTGCCCACTGCAGCAAAAGAATGCCATCATTGATATATAATTTTGCCAAACTATATCGAGGATTATGAGGAATAATTCCTAACATGCTTAGAGCCCTATGTCAACATTTAAGTTTATCAATACTTGTTCAGACTACAACACTGCACTAGCTAAATTGGACACCATTTTTATTAAAACCCCAAACAAGGTTGACTGAATAGAATTTTGCAGTTTGTCTGTGTTAAAACCTCAGTTCTATCAACCTCCTGAATATACGCTGATAAAAGCTACTGAACCTATGGTATGTATCAGTATTGATTTTAAGGGGCCTCTCCCAATGGCTATTCCTACCTAATCTGTACTTGTTAGTGATTGTCAATGAATATTCTTGGTATGCATTTGCATTTCCATGCCCAAATATTCACACTTTGCCAGTTATTAACTGTCTAGAAACTTTGTTTGTTATGCGTGTAATACTGAGTTATATTAACTCAGATACTGTTCTCTCATATCTCAAGAATTGAAGGAGGCTTCATTGTCACCTTCTCTAGGTGAGTCATCAACTAAAAGTGACAGTTTTCAGAAAATCAATATCCAAGACTGACGACAATGAGAGGTGTAGTCTCAAGTCCTAGTAAGAACCCAGATGGGGGCCTTCTGTGAAGCTCTTTTTTTTTTGAATAAATAGAACTCAGGTCAGTAGATAATGGCAGAAGGTTTTTGACATCATAAAAAGAGAAGTTAGAAAGCATTTGACATCAATGAGGAGAAGGAATTTTTTTATCAAGAAATCCTCTGGACATTCAGGCGAGAAGGCAAAATCCAGCTTAAGAATTTTGAGGTTCAAGTAAAAATTCTCCTGTGGTTGGACAACAAAGAATGAAAACAGAATTCAAAGAATTTTTCTCAAAAATTTCAGTTGCATACGAATAGAATAAAAAATATAAAATCGATATTTCCAAAATTGTTATGTCTCAGAGACGATCGTGGGACAAGTAAAACTATTTTTTTTTCATTTTTTTAAAGGTCATTGCACCTTTGTTTTTACTGCCTTTTTGAATGTGCTTTCTCTTTTTGTCATTTACCAAATTGAATCCTTGTCTTTTTCTAAATTTGTAATCCTTTTCACCAATTTTTGATGGTAATCCTTTTTTAGCATTATATGTGTAAATGCTATCCAGCTTTATCCCGAGATAGGTGGGTGGATGTTTGGTAGTTGGAATAAACTGTTGGGGTTGGATTTGATTCTCTTTTTGTCAAGCACAGAGAAGTGACAGGCTCAAACTAATAGTATACCATGCATTTTTACTGTCTAGGGCAGCCATTTGCTGCCCCTCTAAACAACTTTTACATCATTATAACATGCGACTTCATAATACTAATATATATAAATGATCTATTTAAAAAAAAAAGTATTCTTCTTGGGAAAGGACCACACTTTGCACTTCCTCCTGCATGCCTGCCTTTGAATTAGTAAAAATATTTTTTTCTTTTATTTTTTCCTTCCTCTGAGAAATCTGTAGACTGCAAGGTGACTTGGTGTTTTCTGGGACAAAATAGTTCCTGTGATCTGTTATCCTCATAGTCAGTGCCAGTATATACTATCACTGAACACCACAACTGGGGGTGGGGAATCCAGATTGGGAGCCCTCGAGCAATACTTTCTGACCCTCATTATCTTATCAATATTTGCTTTTTCTACCTACATTTGGAAATACCTATATGTTGGAAATTAAACGAAGCAAAACTGAAGATTAAAGGACAAAAGACTTTTGTGGATTTTGATATCATTCTGGGGTCTTTTTTTTGTTAAAATCTGAGAAGTTGTTTTACTCATGCTAAATCTTGAAAAAGCACTATATAAAATTAACTATTTTTTTTATCCATAATGTTATTCAACTTTTTAACAAGAAAAATCTGAAGTTGATATTAAAAATTGCTGTAAAGCATTGATTTATTTAAGATAAAATGATCTATTATGACATGTCCCTAATTAATTTTTAGATACATTGCGAGTCACTTTATTTCTTTTTATGGGAGATCTAAGTCTTAACTGACTCTCCTCATTTGAATCATCATATTTCTGGTCACTCTCATTCCCAGATTGTTCCACACTACTACTGGATAAACTTGTAATAGTGTTGTTAAGTTGGTGTTGATGTAGTAGTAATCCCAACGTGATATTATTTGTTGAGTGTAACAGGGTTGATGTTAATGACAGAATATGTATTTTTCTTTTTTATCATGTGAATTACAGATATTGGTATGGTGTGTGTTAAAAATGTTCTCAGTGTTTTTTTTAAAGTTTATGCTTATTTGTTTTTCCGTGTTCTGAGAATTTCATTGGTGAGGATAACATTTGAGATCATCAGTTTTTGATTTTCACAGAGGGATGAGGATATGTATGTGATGGCCTTTTTGCTACTGTTACTGTCACTTTCTAATCTACTGAACATACTCTACTGACTGCTGTCACTTGTGGTGAAGGATTGTTTTTATAATCAGATTTTAGAATAATGAAATATCTTTCTCGTCATTCATCACTTATAGCAAGGTTATTTTTAGAATGATGGAATATTGTCATCATTCTGGATCATAACAAAAGTTCCCCCATAAGAAAGGATTGTCTTAATAATGAAAATAATCTTTTTTTTTCATGAAATGGTTCTGCCTGAAGCTGTAGCTGAGATGGGTGACTTTTCTTCATGCTAAGGTTGATTTTTGTGTAGCTAGTAGGCCTGTTCTATGAAATGCATAGACCAAGTGGATTGTGCATGCTGTCAGATTTGGCTTTTTGCCGAGTCGATTTTGCTTCCTTGTTGGTAGGTCTGAGTTTTTGTTTTGAAACTGTTGTTGGCGGAACAGCTTTGATTTTTTTTTTTTTAGTTTAGGGCAATTGTCTTAGATTCTGAAGAGCATTTTAGAGCAGGTTTTGGTATCACTGGTGTTTTTTATTCTTTTGTAGAATCTGATGAACTGCTACTTTTCTTAGGGTTATTTTTTTAGGAAATATCACCTGTTCATTTCGTAGTGTCACTGGTTTTAATCTTTTTAATCTGTGAGGTGTTTTTATGAATTTTCTGTGATTTAGGTATTTTTCATGTCTGATATAGTGTCCAGAGTAAGGAGGATTGCTTAGTTGGATGTAACAGTCCTTCACAGTAATGAGATATGCTCAGTTTAGTCATTCTTCAGAAAGTTACTTCAGGTTTCTTTTGGTTTTTGTTGTTAACAGTAGAACTGTTATGTTCTGTTGGAAGTTATACTTGGGTTCCAATGACAGCGACAGGTACATTTCTCATTCCAATTTGTAGAGCGTATATCAAGTTTTTTTTTTTTTAGGAAGCAGTTGTTAGTATTGGTTGTTTTTTTTTATATACAAGTGGCATGGAAAATATTCATAATTTTTTCTTTTAAAATGCACATGATGTGAAAAACAAATATTGAAGAAGAAATTTCTTCAATGCACATGGCATGGTAGAGAAGTTGGTTGACTGTTATATGGCGTAGATAAAAATTATTCTTCTATTATGGAAAAGCAGCCATTTACTGCCATTTGCATCAATTCTGGTGCTCTGATATTCACAAGTTGTACTTAAGATTCTTCCATATTTTTCTCTTTTTTTTTAGTTGCATTTAATTCTTTTAGTCAGGTTACCACTGTAACAGTGTTGATAAATTGGTTTTGTTGTAGTAGTAATACGGATGTAGAAACAGGGTTCATGTTAATGACAGAATATGTATTTTTCTTTTTCATGATGGGAATTACAGATGTATGGTGTGTGTTAAAAAGGTTCTTAGCGTTGATGTCTCTTGTTTCTTTAAAACTCTGTGCTTACTTGTTTTTCCTTGTTCTGAGAATTTTGTTGTTAATGATAGTGTTGAGATGGTCAACTTTTGATTTTCCGGAGTGATGATGATACACATATGTTAGGTTCCTTTTTACTGTTGCTACTTGCTGCTCTAGTCTATTGACCTTACTTTACTGACTACCCTCGCTTGTGGTGAAGGGTCATTTTTATAATCAGATTTTAGAATAATGAAATATATTTCATTACTGGTGGCAAGGTTGTTTTAAGGATGATGAAATTTTTATGTTTATTTCAAGGATGATGAAATCTCCTTATTTTCTATCATAACTGATGGCAAGGTTATTTTTAGAATGATGAAATATCATCATCATTCTGGATCATAACTTTTTGTTTATATTTTAGCACTTTTGTTAAGTATCCCATAATGCATTAAGAGAAGATCTGCCAAGAAAAGTGAAATGTAAGAAATAAAACAAATTTGCTGTGGATGATCTAGTCAAAAAAATATATAATTTAAAAGGAAATGAGAACGGTTAGGTCTTAGCTTTGAGGGTTAGATTGATTGGTTGATTTTGTTTAGCAGCATATCAAAATTTATGGGTTATTTAATGCCAAAATGTAAATATTTTGAACACAATTTTATTCTTTTAACTACAGATATTTTGTACATAATTTTATACTTTCTGAGTAAAGGTATGTTTTTTTAGACAGTTTGTAGATCATAAAATATTGTTGGTCATTTCATTATAAAAATGTACTATTTTGATTTTTGTTTGGAGGTTCACTATTTGCCTATAGTTGGGACCCTAACAGGTGCTACAGCAATTAAGAGGTGGTTCCATGCTCCTCAAAACCTCCACTCTCCTGATTAGAGGCCTTGCTGCCTCTTATAGTCATTTCCAGGATGTGTGAGGGTTAGAGTTGGGGGAATTAAGGAATGTAGCTTCTCAAAAAATTATCTGTGGAAATAGTGACAGAGTATCAAGAGGCTTGCAACATTTCTCTGGAAATGGGGTTGTAGGATGAAAAATAATTCATAAGCCTCTGAATGTCTTGCAATGTTATAAAAGCATAATTGCCTGTTGGCTCCCATCTCTGTAAGGAATAATTGCTAAGGACATCCATCCCTCAAATCCTACAGTTGGATGCTGGGGTTTCTTCCTAACCAATAACGATTCTGTCTCAATCACTATATCTTTGTTCTTTTTTGTCTTGAAATCAGAATACTAGTGTAGCAAGAGAGAGCGATGGAAGAATAATTTATTCTCTTGTTTGAATTTCCACCATTATGGGCATTATTATATCCATGATAAAATAACACCATAGTTCCAGAATGTAATGGAGTGGCTGAAAGGAAATGGAATGACAAACATACTTTGTTCTCAGAGAGATTTTTATATCACTATGGCATACACAAAAACTGTGAGCTGGGAATATCTGGGAAAGATATATTCCCAAAGGGAAATGGCACAATGCATTTGTAAGCTACTGGGGAGGCAAATTTAGCTTCTGCCTTTTGAAAGAAAGTAACTTTTAGGTTTGGCTGCTGTAAAACAAACTGGAATTGACTGCCACTTTCATCACTGTATGAGTGATGTCACTAAGTACTCAGTCACGCGACTCACTTGACTTATCTCCACTAAAGGCAGATAATCACCTTCTGTATACCTACAGTTAGTATACAATCACTCATACCAAAGTAAATAATAACATATGATTTGCTTTTGATGGTTTATTGGAGAGCAAATATAATTTAAACTTTTACATAACAGTAGACTTCAGTCAAGAATGGAAGCACCCACTCTTCTGTATCTGGTTTGTTGGGGTGAAATTTATCAAAAATCTCCATAAATTTTTGCCTGGCTTGATTTATTTCCTCTTCCGGTCGAGAAGCAATTGCACTGATTGTAATAAAATAGTCTGCAATCCTATGTTTGTCACCCTGTAGAAAAAAACAGAAAATAAATTATTTTTTATATGAATATGTAATAATTTGGTGAATTTTCCTAAACCATAACAAATTCATTTATTTCACTAAAAAAGAGAGATTTTTCAATTCAATTTTGAAAAACGTATCACAGTTCTGAGAGAATTAGAAGTCATTGTTAGCCACGACAATCTTAACAAGGGGTAATGTTAAAAACTTTCTATGGCCAAGAATTTTCATGGTTAAAATGGTAGAAGCCTTGATGCAGCACTTAGAAATCTCCAACAGTTTGGGATACATGTTCAAGCATCGTTCATAGCTAATTTTTTGCCCCAAATTCCCATAATTCAGAACTCAGAACAATCTACAAAAAATGAAGATGTCCATCACAAAATGTATAATAAAAAATAGAACTTATTTTGATATGCAGATGGCACAATATTGATAGCAGACACAGAAAGGAAAATACAGGTACTCTTACAGAAGGCAGTAAAGGAAAGTGAGAAGAAAGGACTAACCATCAGTTGCAATAAGATAAAATGTATGATTGTCTGTCAATAAAAGGAACATTCCAACATACGAATTTGGAGATACTGAATCAAACAAGGACAAAAATTTAAATATTTTGGAAGTAGAGGAATGTAAAGTGCAACATCAAAATCTGGAGGCACATTGACATAGCGAAAGGTGCTTTCGGAAAGCTAAGCAATGTATCAATAAATGGGAAAATTTTGTTAGAAACAAAGAAAAGAGTACTGAAATGCTATGTAATATCAGTTCTCCTACATGACAGTTTATGCGAGAAGGATACTGGGAATACCATGTATCAAACATGTGAGCAACAATGAAGATTTAGAAAAAAACAAAATGAACACATATACTTAATATCAGAGAATGTTGAAATTTCTAGGGCACATAACGAGGAAAGAGGGCTTGGAAAATTTGAAACTCACAGGAAAGAGAGATAGAGGAAAACAGCTCTTAACCTATCTAAGAATCTTGTGTAAATGGATGACAAAACAGGCAAGAGTGCAAAAAGACAACATTTACTAAATGCTACAAAGGAGAGGAAATTGTGGAAGGACATCATTGCCAATGTCCTGAATGGACATGACATATTAGAAGAAGAAGAAGAAGAATCATAATTATCTCAGTACTGCAGTAAGAATAATAAGTGGGTGAGTTTTCAAAGTTTTCCATTAAGAATAAAAAAAAGACATGGATAAATAAAACCTGAGTGGCAAAAATGGAAGGCTATTTCCCCTTAGATGTATGGAAAGTGCATATTATATGTTATCGCAAAAGGTGTTGAAAGAATGGTCTGTTCAAGACCTGCTTTATCTTTCCAAAAGTCAGTTAAGATCAAGAATGGAGTATTGCTGCCATATTTGAGCTGGTGCTGTTCAAATTCCCACTGCCCAGCTTTGACAGATTTTTAAAACACTTACGCAGCTTTGTGGGAGATAAATTATTCTCCACAATGTAACCCTAATTCCACAGACATCATCACCTGCCTTTCACTACACTATCACTATAGCAGATGTTTGGATGAGTTACATTTCTTATTGTCACCAGCTGGGATTTTTGCAGCTATGATTCATCATACTATGTTCATAGCAGCAAAACATCCTGGTTTTTTTTTTTGTGTTCCTTTGATAAAAATAAAGTTTCACTCAGACAACATTTTTCTCAGAACTTATTTATGGAACAAACTCCCATGAGAATGCTTCCCTGACAACTAGAGTCTTAAGTTCAGGGTCAACCAATATGTTTTCCTACAGATTCACATAATACTCTCTTACTTCTCCTCCCTTACAATCTCACTCTGTAATCCTCTATCTTAAATGGCTCTTGGGCCTTGTATTGGGTAAACTATCAATAAAAAAAAATGTGATACTGCAACAGTCATGTGACACATCAATATATTAACAGCAGACATGATGTGACCACTTGTAAAGTGGGACTTAATTTTGACATTTTTCTCCTGACAGGTCGATATATAGTGTTTGTGAATAAAAATTTTAGAAATTTGTATAAATTATGACTTGCCAAACTGAACAAATGAAACAGATTCAAAATATAACAAATATATTATTAGAACATAGTCTATTAACTAGCTTAAAATCTGTCCTATTGGATGGCATTTCAGCTAGCTCTTGCAGGGGCTCTTGATTGGGCCTTCATTACAATAGGTAGGGAACTATAATTTAATGTACATAGGTCCTTACTTTCTGTACAGTTACTTTTATTTCATGGGTGACTGTTGCTGGATTTTTTTCTGCACCTGTCATCATGCTGTATAAAGGCATCTTGCTTTGTGCTGTGCTAGACTCCATATCAGGAATATATAACTCGTTTTTTTCCTGCTTCTCTTTCAGGGTAAGAAGGCACCAAAATTCATTGCAAAAGCTAAGAACTTTGTTATACCACTTTTACTTCATTTGGTTTGATATGTAGGTTCAAGTTTGTTGCATGGGTCATTATGGTAACTGGCTAGTGTTGTAATGGTACCTCTATGTAAATGTTTCTTTTAAGTTAATAATTGAATGACAAAATGAAAAATCTTCCTCTGTAATGTGTTTCATCTGTCAAAAGGACTTCTGACTAAATAGTGTCTTCATTGATTGTATCATATTATGTTGGAAGAGGGAATGGAAATGTCAACAAACGCTAATTATAATTAAACACCAAAAAAAATATTGGAGATGCTTCATTTTAAATTTTTGGCATCTGATGTGTCATCATGTACAGCTTCACCAACTTCATTCAACTTTTATCAGTTTTTTTTTTTTTTAATATCCATATTATAATAACAGTAGGACTGTTAAGAAAGGTAAATGCTACATGAATCTAGACATAAATTGTTTGTTTAGTGACATATCAAGTCCTTATGGGACATTTAATACTGAAATTTAAATTCCTTGGGAGCATTAGTAATTTCTTTTACAAAAATGTATTGCTGGTATTTTTACTATAAAATTTTTTATTCTTTCATAGCGTTTTGACTCTGGTTTAGGGGGTTAACTATTTGCCCATAGCTGGGACCCTAGCAGGTACGACCATCTCAGGTCAGGGTAGACTTGGGAACAATAGCAATTAAGATGTGGTTCCACACTCCTCAAACCTCCTGATCAGAGATCTTGCTGCCAGATGTAATTTATTATCACACCCAGGACAAGGATATAAATTTACCAGAGAAGACTCAGAAATGCATTTTCACCTTAATAAATTATTTTCTCCTTTAATTATATATACGCATAGATACATGGAATAACGATATAAAATTTTTTTTTATATATCAAGGACAATTTTAGTCGAAACAATTATGAAAAAGAGAAAACAATTTACTGAGACTAAAATGTTTAGAAAGCACTTTAATCACTAGATCATTCACAGTAAATTTGCATCCTTGTTCTTACAACATTTCACCATTCTATTATTACAAGGTCGTATATTTAATAATAAAAGTGATGGAAACCAATCAAAAGTAAAAGAATCAAAATGAAATTGGCTCAAATGTACACCCAAAACACATGTAAAAAAAAAAAAAAGTTATTTTTAAATTCAAGATTCACAGCATCTGTTGTTCATGCACAAGTGTAGTGGCATGATATTCTGATAAAGTACTAAAGGACGTCACACCAGAAATTTTTCCCATAATCATATATATATATATATATATATATATATATATAGACTATAGACAAAAACTTTTTTAGGTGAATCAGGGATTATTTTACCTTGAGCTTAGGCCCTGTGGGTGTGCAGTGAGATACTTCTTTGAACATTGCTGCTTTTTCCATGACCTTCTTCCATTTACCAGATACTGCTCTTGGAATTTCATCATTGTAGTATTCATGCAGGAGATCACTGGCAGCTTTAATCCAAGGAATAGAAAACATCACGGTTGTTCCACAGACAAACTGATGATAAAAGAAATCCACAGAGATTAAAAAAAAAAGACCCTTGTTTATTTCCATTACAATCAGCTATTTTAGCAAAAATAAATAAATAAAAAATCTTTCAGTCATTTTAAATTAAATCCTTAATATATATATATATATATATATATATATATATATATATATATATATATATATATATATATGCATGTGTGTGTGTGTGTATTTATATTTTTATTCAAACAGGTTTGTTTAAATAATTTAGACATTATGTCTATTTTATTTTGAAAGGATTAAGACCAAAACAAATAGACATAATATTTCTAAATTATTTAACCAAACATGTCTGAAAATATATATATATATATATATATATATATATATATATATATGTGTGCGTGGGTATAGATATTATATGCATGTGTGTATATATATATATATACCCCACAGTAAAATGAGAATGAACAGAGCACAGTTCCAACATTTGTATCATTTAATTTAAAAGAGGGCTCAATACAAAGTAGAGCAATATTATTTATTTTAGGATATTACATCAAAAACATGTCATACACAATTGCAGTCGAAAATTTGAAAATGAAACTAAACCTATTGGTTATTGTTTTTAGATTGTTTCCAACATTTGAAACCACTTTCTGTATTGACTAGTATGAAATTGTAGAAAAAAGCAAAGGGCAGGCAGGCAGACAGGCAGGCAGGCAGGCAGGCACGTGCGACAGACGGTGAGCTCATTAGGGCAGCACACTGCTGCTGTTGCCGAAGCGTCATCGCTTGTTCAAAAGCTGGCAGTAGAGGTCGTGCTGCGGTGACGGTGGTGGCTTGCCGGCCGGCTATGCTGCGCACTGCTGTGGTGCATGCTGCTATCATTTTGGGAACCCACGAGACAGTCCAGTCAGTCGTCCTTCCACACACGACGTGGTAGCGTTCCTCCGCCAAAGGCGATGGTCTGGAATGCGATCGATCAGACTTGAGTAAAGGGCGGGTGTAACTGTGACTGACTTAAGTATGACTCTCTTAGGGTTACTTGTCCCTTCATAAGAGAGCTTAGTGCTGGTCCTACTCCCATAGGGTCCTCCTGGTAACAGTCCAGACATTGTCCACAGACAATAAATGTGAGGTTCCCATGCTTCCTTAATGCGCCTGTCTTTGTGGGGTTGCCATCCACCTCTGACTCGATAATCCCAATGGGTTCTCTATGCTGTATTACGATATTTTCCAAAAAAACAGGACTGTTAACAGGCCAGCGATGCCGGCCATGAAAGTGGGAGTGAGGAAGAGGTGCGCTCAGTGCACCATAATCTATAACTTCTTCCAGAACCTCCACAAACACAGTCTAAAGTAGGTTGACGAACGGGTCCTTACGAGGGGCTTGTTGCCAAGTGGGCCTTTTCCGACGAGGACTTCCTGCATAAGTAGAAACCGATATTCGAACATACTTGCTATGCGGACCTGGCTGGAGACCATCCCGGCCCGCTGATGAATGAACTCACTGCATCCATCAAGGTGGCTGATGTCTCCACCGTAATTGCATCTATGAAGGAATCTTCCTCAGGAGCTGATGATATCCGCCTTACCACCTTGCAGGAAATCCCCATAGAGGTCATCACCATTCTGTTCAACCTGTTACTGCTGAAAGACCTGCCGCCTACCAGAGGAAAGGCTGGTAACATCTTCCCCTCCTGGGTGACCTTCATCAAGAAGGTGGAGGTGCCAGGCGATCCTCTGGAGTTCCGTCCCATCACCATCGGGAATTACTTCATGTGAGTCTTCCATCGAGTGCTTGCCGACTTGAGGCATCCCTCCCTAACCATCAAGACCAAGTCGAGTTCAAATGTCTTGACAGGATTGCCCACAATGTCCTCAAACAGAATGTGGCCCTAAATGTGGCTGAGCCAAAAACGAGAACCTGGTGGTTGCATCAGTGGACATCCGCAAAGCATTCGACTCAGTCTCCCATGAGGCAATACGAGACAAACACCAACCTGGCCCTGGATCAGATACTGGAGGGCAAGAGGAGTATGACTTTACCATTGGCACGATAGTTCTCAATCAGATGGCTTACGCTGCTGATCTGATTCTATTCACCATCTCCCCTGAAGAGATGCAAAAGCGGTTGGATCAACTCGCAGTCAGCCTCGGCCGCCTTGGACTTGAGCTTAATGCCCAGAAATGCTGTGTGCTCTCCATTCACGGTGACAAGAAGAGGAAATTCAGCTTTGTTGACACAGATGTATCGATCTCAGTTGAGGCTAATCGCCTGCCAGTTATGACTGCCAAGTCCGAATTTTGCTATCTCGGAGTTCAGTTCAACTGGAAGAGCATTGCCCAAACATCGCTTGATCTTGAGAAACTCCTAGTCCGTCTCAATCACGCTGCACTGAAACCACAGCAAAATCTGATCATCCTAAAAAGATTCTTGCTGCTGTGTCTGCAACACCAGCTAACTTTTGTCCGACTTTCGGCAAAGAGGACAAAGCAGTTTGTTGGGCCATCTGCAAGTGGCTTTGGCTGCCGGCAAACTGTCCCAATTCTGTAATACATGCTCCCATGAGATTTGACGGTTTGGGGGTAAACTCACTGGAACTTCTTTATTCCATACTGAAAAAAAGGCGCCTCTACCAGTTGTCTTGTGGAGATGAAGAAGACGCTGTCATAGCGTCCAATCCTGCTGTGCGCTGTCTGATGTCCTATAAATATAAAGGATCTGGTTGAAGATCTCTACAAGAGATTGGACACCAGGGGCCTACAGGTGTATGAGAAGGTACCAGCTGTCAACAGCTGGCTGGACCATGCCCCCACCAACTTGGCTGGACACGATTTTCAGGAAGCCGTTAGAGTCCGCTTAGGCTGTATGGGTGCACCATCCCAGTTATGCAGCGGTGGTCATTCTGTCAATATTTACTGCAAATGTGGTAGCAATGCTCCCATTAGCCTGCCCCACATTGCCCAAGCCTGCAGCGTCGTTAGTGGCCTCTGAATCAAACGCCACAACAACATCGTTCTACACATGGCACACAGCCTGAAAGAAAGAAAATTCAACGTTATTATGGAAGCCAGGCTCCAGTGATCCTTGTGATCCCAACCAAGAAGGAAATCATTGTCATGAATGTACAGATACGACCTGACTCTGTCGTTTGCACTCGGGATGCATGCAACAGGGAAAATATCAGTTGGACATTCTAGACGCGATCCGAGAGCGAATCGGGCTCGACCTGCCCATCAAGATCATTGCCCTCACATACAACTGGCGAGGGGGGGGCTGCCTAACAGTCATACCAGGATTGCATAACACAGGCTTCTAAGGTGGCAACATTTCGGCCCAATATCGCGTATGATTCTGCAAGACACCACACACATGCTATGGGCATATTGGTGTGTACCTGTGGTGGGGGTGACAGGCCCCATGGCGTCACTGGGGTTCCTCACGGACTGTGCTGAGTAGCAAAACCTATTATCAATACAATTGCTATCAGTTCTTCTGAAGCAGAAAAAGGTTTCTCAAGAATTAATATTTTATCCTCAGATAAAAGAAGCCACTTTTGCAAAATGCAGCAAAACTTGATGACAATTAATCTTAGTGGTCTCCTTTTAAATTTATTGATGCCATTCCTTCCGTTAAAACATGGCTTAGAAAAAAGCACAATGCTGATGACAACAGAGTGAGGCAAAAAAAAAAAGCTGAAGACTATTATGACAATCAAGTGGCTATTTGGAAATTTTTTTAAATGAAAGATCATGAATAAAAGATTTTAAAGCATTTCGTTTAATTATTTTTTCTTTCAAAATGATAACGTGCAGTGTAATGTAGATTAATTTTGGTAATTTGGGATAAATGCAAGAAAAATTTGCTTTATTCCTAAATTATAATTATATAGTAAAATATAGACTATGGAAAAATGTGGGAACATATTACTAATGAGGTCTGTTGTTAAGAGAAACAGTTCTTAAAATTTTGGAATCTCACCACTACTGTCACCCCCCTGCATACTAGTGACATTACCGTCTTGATTGGGGTGAAAGGATTAAAATCTCTCTCTCTCTTTATATATATATATATATATATATATATATATATAGAGAGAGAGAGAGAGAGAGAGATAAAGATATGTAGTAATAACAAAAAGATTTTTCCCACCTGATAAAAAGCAACATTGATCAGTGTATTTTGGGAGGATAATGTTTTTAAATCAAGCAGTGATTTTAAATGAAGTGCTCAATATTTAGAAAATGTGCAAAACTGCATAAATAGCAAATGTATCAAAATAAAATATTAAAGTAAAAAGAATTATTGTCCATTTTTAATTCTGTATTGTAAATTGGCATTTGAAATTTAAAATCTTAAATCAATGTAAATCTTTGAATGATGAATGGAATACAAGTCCCAAAACATGAATAAGAAAAATATTTGAGATAGTTTGTTTATATATATATATATATATATATATATATATATATATATATATATATATATATATATATATAGCATGAAATTTCAAGTGATGATCTGCATTGAAGTTCCTCAGCAGTTTGGTGTTTGTTAGCATTATAGCTTTGTTTAATTTCTAGACTCTTAAGGGTTTTGTGTAGGTAGGGGACAACTTTTTTTTATTTTTTTGTCTTTCATTTTTTTATGGTCTTTCTTTATCTGGTTTTTTCATAGTTTCTTCTTTGACAGGTTTTAAGGGAGAAAGAAAATGATGAATGACATTGCATTTAAATCTTTGTTGACAGTAAAACAGGAAGAAGTTTCCATAAGTGACATATGCTGGAGAAGAAACTATTAGCACAGAACTTACAACAAACAATATGAGACCTAGCTGCCAATCTAGTATTGCTCTTTAATTCATGAAGTTGAGATAGCAAGGAGGATAATAAATATATATGAAAAGTGTGTGTATATAAATATATATATATATATATATATATATATATATATATATATATATAATTATTCATATATTATATGTGCGGTACTTATTAGAAAGCACTCAATATCAGAGATAGAGCTAACATATTTGGTTGGATTGATGTGAGTTTGTGACCCTGGGTTTCACGCTTTTGTGATCGTACGATCGCAAAAGTGTGAAAACCAGGGTCACAAACTCACATCAATCCAACCAAATATATATGTATGTGTGTGTGTGTATAATTAAAATGAAAGAAGTTTTGCTAAATACATTCCATAAATCCTACCCATGATATGGAGTTAAATTAACAGCTTGTATTTTAAAGCTGCTTATGTTATTTAAGATTTTATTTTATTTGATATGATACATCAGATAAAATAAATTTACATGTTTAAATGCTGTCAATGAAAACATCATAAAATGATTGGAAAAATGAAAAAAAGAAAAGAAAAAATTTCCTGAATGGAAGAATAAAAAGAAATTTGATTACAACTTACTGAATTTTCCCCCAGGGACAAGAATTCGATGAATCTCTTGCAAGCTGGTATCTGATGCAAACCAGTGGAAACACTGAGCAGCTACAACTAACTGAAATATCAAATACAAAACATTGATTAACAGGCTTATCTCACAAGCCATTATCAGTGACAACAGTTCCTTAGTAAATTCTCTGGCTTTGAACAAGTTTAAACTTGGCTCTGTAAATTCAAGACTCAGTTATCGTAGCCTTGTGCCAGATTTAGCTAAGTTTAGTAAATATTTAATTACCTGTTTCAGGTGGAGAGGATAGTCTTGCAAGACATTTCTCATAAGTTTTATACTGAGTACTCATGTTGTGGCCTTGTGTCAGACTAAAGCAAATTAGATGAAGTAATGGTCAGCAAGCTATTCTTGCAGAGTATTACCACTTTAATCATTTGAGCCTCACTGGGTACTCTGTAACTACACTAAGTATTGCATAACTTGGCACTTGTCGCATAATATTTGACATTATTTTGTGCCATTGTGTAACATGACACTTGCAACAGAATAATCAACATTATTCTCCTTTTTGTTGGAATACTTGATGTTCTGTATTTTTGTCTTTGCGTAACTTATGACACAGCATTTCATATTGTCTTGTGACATTGTATAACTTGTTTTTGTAAAAAAAAAATACATGTCATTGTTCTCTGTTTCATGTCATAGTGTAAATCTGATGTATTCAACCTTTTTCACACTCTACCCACTTTGAAATATGGCAAAGTAACTAAATCCCTGTTGTAGAGTGGTTTCACAGTGGAGGCTTGTATTTGTACGAAGTCGGTCCTAAAATAGGTTCGACATACAAAACGTTAGGAACTTGATATAATAGGTAATGACGCAGAGAAATCTAGTTGTGGTCGCTGATACTTTTAGTATCCGACTACCAGTCGTCCGACATCGACTGACTGACCAACTCCACTGAGTGACTGCTACTACTCCTACTTATTATAGGTGGGAGAGTCTATTAACAATAGAATAGATGTGTTCCACTATAACATCCCCCCCCTAAAACTTTACTCCGTAGGAGTAAACAGTTTTCTTTATTTATTTTTCATTTTTTACAGGAAATATGAAGAAAAAACAACAAAAAAAAAAACTTTTTTTTTTTTAGCAACATCGTAGCATATCTCCTACGTTTTTTGATCCACTTTGAATTGATCAGTTGCCTTTCTTTTTCCTTCTGGATCGGTAAAATTGTTGCAGGCGTTGTTAGATCAAATGTATTGAAAATCACCTCCATCGGCGTTTTTTCCGCGGGACCGCTGTCAACCACGTCTGAAAAACGTTGTCTGATCTGGTTACCGCACATGAATTTATCACCTTTCACCAAGTACATCATATTGCCAATTCTGTTTTTTTTTTAATACCTCCATAGTGTTACCAGAAACAACCTTCCGCTTTGAGCTTCTTAAGGATGGAGTCACAGTTTCTGTAGGTTCTTCTTGTGGTTCTATTTGTTCAGCCTCGAGCTTCCCTTTTGTTGATCTTGTGCTTCTTAACGTTTTCTGTGGTGACTTCAGTTGACTTAAATCATTTAATCATACTGCATGTCCTTGACTGTGGGTAACTCGCTCCCCAGTTTTTCTCGGTGTCGGCTTCATTTTTACTTTCTGGAGCTTGTTTTTCACATATATTGTTGGTGTTACCCATTCAACTTTTTTAAATACACTGGTTTTCTCTAATCTGTCCAATTCTTTATCTATCTGTTCAATTGAAGCAAACAGCACATTCCTCTTCTTTTTGAATACTGTCCGAGCATTTTCTTTTAGCTGGAATTTTGCCTCCATCTTGGTACACGTTCCCAAACCTGGAGAAAAAAACAGTAGGAAAAGCTCCCTTAAGTTTCTTTACTAATTTTTGGGCTTCGTAGTTTAAAAAATCTACCTTGTAACCGAAAGAATTAATCGGTAGATCCCATAATTGAAATTCTGTTATCCAATTCGTACCAAGTAAGTTTGTGCTATTTTCTATGAAAATAGTTTAGCTTTTCATGTTTTTTATTTAACGTGACGTTTGTAACAAATTCCCCAATAAATTGTATTTTTTCTCCCGTCACTGACCTCACGATTTTCTTTGTCTTCATTAAAGTTGGTTTCCCTAACTTCTTCCACATATACAAATTTATGATAGATAGGTCAGAACTAGTGTCGAGTTGCATTTTTATTTTTTTATTACTTATTTTGACAGTAACAAATTTTCTGGTTATTCCATCGTTCACCTTCTCGGACTTTAATTTTCTTATTTTATTGTCTTTATTTTTTGACCTGCAGTGCGAGCTTTTACGACCCACTCTTTTACAGTTGAAACATTTTTTATTCCTGAAATTGCAGTATCTGTACCAGTGTAGTTCACTGCAAGCAAAACATGGCTTCGGGAGTTTTTGTTTATTTTTCTCTGGTATTTCACTTTTTGTTTGATAATCCGCAATTTTAGAATTCTTTTTGGTAGACTGACTTTCTTTTTTGTAGCGTATTTTCCTTACATGCGAAATGCCAGACTGTTCTATCTTTTTCGAATCTTTCTTTACGCTAACATATCTTGTGCAGTCTTCTGCCAACTTCTGTATCGAAATTCTTGGTTCATTTTCCAATTTTGACAGTACTAATTTTCTCAACTCTGCGTCTCTTTCCGATACCAGCCCCTGAACAAACACCAAGCACTTAAAATTGTCAGTGCTTAACTCTGCTAGCTTGAATTCTTCACAATGCTTATTCACATTGGCTGCATATGTTATATAATCTTGTTCATCATCTTTCATCAGATTTAAACATTTCCACTTCTTATGAAACAAAGATGTCTTTTTACTAAATAATTCACTTAATATATTTACCGTCTCAGTAAAAGTCAACTCGCCAGTTTTTTTCGGTAAAATGTAGTTTACCAATTTGTTATGCTCAGCAGTTCCTAACTTGCTTAAAAGAAGCCTAACCTTCTTTCCTTCAGACTACGAGTGGCAGTCCTCGTTATACACATCCATATATTTTTATAATACTCCTCAAAAAGTTATCTCTTCGTCTGGACTGTACGTGAATATTTCAATCGAATTCCATATTGTATTCTCTGGGAAAGAATCCTTTTGTAAATTTTCCTCTTTCCTCTTCTCAGTTATTTCCAGAATTTTGTTTTGAAACTCCTTATGCATCTGTTCCATTTCTCGTTGAAACTGCATCTGTCTATTAAAAGTTTCCTCCTGTAGTTGCATCTGGAATGTTTTCTGTTGCTCTAATATTGTCATCTGTTGTTCCGTCTGGAACTTAAAAAATTCCTGGAATATATTTTTGCATTCCTCCATCTTGGCAAAAAGTTTACACAATGCTTAAATATTGTACAGGGGGGTCCTACGAATTTGCAATTCGTGATCTGAGCAAACTGTCTTATCAAGAAAAAATAAAATTCTTTCCTCAGTTGAGAATATGACTGATTTTTTCATCACTAAGTTGACGTCTTGTCTTTCAAAAAACTTTGTCAAGTTTTTTTTTTTTTTTTAAAGTATGAATCAGAGATTTTGTTGCCGAAATTGTGACAAGCAAGTTTTTTTCTTTTTCCTCCGTATGAGTACGAATTTCGTCACCAAATAATGTGGCGAGCGATTTTTTCTTTTTTTTCCACCATATGAATTTCGAATCCTTGTGGCCAAGTGTGTTATGGAGTATGAATGTTTTTCTTCCTCCGTATGTGCTCGATTCGTCATCGCCAAGTGTTGTAGAGTGGTTTCACAGTGGAGGCTTGTATTTCTACTAAGTCAGTCCTAAAATAGGTTTGATGTACAAAACGTTAGGAACTTGATATAATAGGTAATGACGCAGAGAAATCTAGTCGTGGTCGCTGATACTTTTAGTATCAAACTACCAGTCGTCCGACATCGACTGACTGACCAACTCCACTGAGCGACTGCTACTACTCCTACTTATTATAGGTGAGAGAGTCTATTAACAATAGAATAGATGTGTTCCACTATAACAATCCCTCACCTGAAAGGCAATTTGAAAATATTTCACAGTTTACATAAAACATAAAATTAGTAATAAAATAAATCTGTTGTTGTCTTTTTCCCCATAAAAATATGATGACCCATATCTTGAGAATTCATATTTTTTTAACTTTTCCTGAAGAAATAAAATGACAGAATAAAATGTAAGTACAGTGTGATGGAGTTGTTTGTTTTGCAACAAGATGTGAATCATACAATGAACACATAAAATATACAGAATGTTTGGATGTGCTCAGAAACTTTGGTAAAGAACAATTGTTACTGGAACCGCATCAGTTTTATAAGCAATCATAGTTATCAATGATACATTATTTGCAGGTATGATTTAACTGTTGAAAACAAAAAGATATAATGTTTCTTTCAATGGCAAGAGTTTGGGCAGAAAAAGTAATCATTTCTTCTTGCAGTACAATGGATTTTATCGCTTATGACTGTATCATGTTGAAACATAGAATCTCGTCTGATTGCCTTAGTTAAGCAATTTCATCATGCAAAGGGGACATAACATGGCCATTATATCAAAAAAAGGAAAAAGCCTAATGGCCCATTCTGACCAATTCAGATCCAGAATTGAAGAGGAAGATGTTGTGATAGAAGAAAACTTTGACAGAGAAAAAAAATTCTTCAGATCAGAATAATGCAATAAAAGACAAGCCTATGGATGATATCAGGAGTGACTCAGACATGGAAGAATATGAAATGAGACCAAGATCTCTATTACAAAGAACAGGACATAAACCCCAAGGTGGAAAGGAGGAAGGTGGTTGTAGAAGAATAACCAAAGGCATTATACCTCTTCAGTTCTGTGGCATGCATTGGTTGACTTAATTTTTCTGTATGTTTGCAAATCTTTTGACATTAACAGCAGAATTACAGCAAAGAAAGAATCCAAACATTAGATTGCCTTCCAAATGACAGTGTGAGACATCATCAAACAAGAAACATTGGAAGACTTCATCAACACTGTTATGAAGAAGAAATTCAAATGTTATGGACTTGTCTCAAGAACCAACAATCTTTCCACTGCAATCCTACCAAGGTACCACCTTAGGCTAAAGAAGAAGAGGCAGATAGATAAAAAAGAAAATGGTGACAATGTTACTGAGTAGACTCAAATATCATTTACAGAGACTCAGACACTGGTATGCAACTGAGACATACAGAGGAAGCTGGTCAGGTGCTCAGCTGTGTAAGTGACTATGATGACACCAGGTCAGCTACTAGCAATGAAAATGCTTTCTTGAAGTCAGCTGCTTTTCAATATCAACAGCCACCTTTAATCAACCAGTTGACTAACAATTGTACCATTTCATGCCTTTAGAATTTGTCTCTATTTCTGAGATGAGGTATTATGTACATTATTTACATTATTTGGACTATTGTTGTCATCTTTGTTGCCATATTTATTACAACGTTTTGGCCGTTGTACGCTCTGGCCTTCTTCAAGTGGTTGGAATGTCGAACTGAACCATTTATTTCGCTCACTGGGGTAGACTGTTCTAGTTCCATGTGCCATGTTTAATGGATGTCAGTTATCTCCTGTTAATTTCCGTGTGAAAGTTCTCCACTGCCTTGACTGGGTATTGAACTCATCTGACATTCCTACACTGATGCAGAGACCTACAACTCATTCCTTCAGGCTTGGCACCAAGACTTCCCGTCAATTCAAGGAGAGCCCGTCTGGTTGCAGAGAAAGCAGGACATGCCCTTGTCCAAGAGAGAATCCAGTACAATCGTTGGATAAAACAGAGACTACAAGTTCATATCTCCCGAGGCTCGAGGATTTCTTTGTTGAAGAAATCCTTGAGCCTCGGGAGATATGAGTTACTAATGAAGACGACCAGAGAAGGATCCAAAATGATCTGGATAAATCCTTCAGACATGAATTCGATGGATTCAAGGCTTGCCAAGTAAAAAAATTAAATAGATTGAAAGATCAGAAGGTGATGCACAAAGTCCATCACCAACCAGTGAAAGCAGTAACCAATATCAGCTGAGTGCCTTTGAGGAGTCAGTATTGAATAAGGGTCTCAACTTTGCCACAACCATCAGGCGAGTGCCATACTTGGACATCATTGCCAGAGTCAAGGAGCTGGCCTTGAACATCCCTCAAGCTCAGGTGGATGAACTGAGATGGAAGGTGAGAGACCTTGGAGAAGACCAAGCCATCCAGGTCTAACATAACAAAACTGGAGAGGCTGGCGATTGGATCCCTACAGAGGAACAAAAACATCACCATACTACCGGCTGACAAAGGCAATGAGACTGTAGTGATGGACAAATCAGATTATACAAGAAAGCTGAAAGACCTCATTAGCAATGGTAGCTACACCAAAGTAATGCAAACTGTCACAGATACTAATCAAGAACAAGGATCAATTAGCACCTAAGACATATAGGCAGTTATCGCAGCATTACACCAAGCTACCTCACATATACAGTCTCCATAAGATTCACAAAGATAGTTTTCCGCTCAGGCCGATTGTTAGTTGCCAAGGCCCTGTGTGCCACCCTCTGACTCACTTCCTTGTAGATATAATTGACCCATTGATCAGAAAGTCTCCTTCATATGTCCGAAACTCCACCCACTTCGTGGAAATAATCAAAGATGCTCCATCCTATCCAACCAGATGGTGAGCTTGGACGCGGTGAGTTTGTTCACCAAGGTACCCACGGAGGAGGCACTCTCAGTAGTCAGAGACAGATTGGCCTCTGACTCTTCCCTAGGAGAACGAACCAGTATTCCAATAGATAATCTGATGGAAATGTTGACTTTCTGTACACAAACAACACACTTTGGAATGGGATCCCACATATATCGACAGGATGAGGGCTTAGCAATGGGCTCGCCATTATCACCAGCAATGGTGAATATATACATGGAATACTTTGAGGAATGGCATTAGAATCTATATATCTAAACCCAACTATATGGTTAAAGTGCGTAGATGACACCTTCATACTTTGGCCACACCAGGAAGATGTTCAGGTTCTTCTGGACCATATAAACTCAATAAGACCTTCAATACAATTCACAATGGAGAAAGAGAGTAATAAAACACTCCCATTCCTGGATGTTCTAATATCTCGAACAGAGCATGGGTTTAAGACATCCGTATACCGTAAACCGACATTCACCGGACAGTACCTCAATTTCAACTCCCACCATCCATACAGGATAAAGAAAGGGATTGTCTGCTGCTTACAACACTGAGCAAAAATCATAAGTGGCGACCCAGAGACATTAGATAAAGAATTGGTCAGTATAAGTAGTACCCTACAAACAAAACAACTACTCTGGGTACATGACAGCAACCCAAAATTCGAAATTGTGAGTATCGGAACACTCCGAAAAGTGAACAATTATTCATTAAAATATTCTTTTTTTTTTTTTCTGTGTAGTTTTATTACTAAAAGTTGGTAAGTAATTCTATGTGTTCTTGTAGTGGCGTGGGGATTAGGGATTAAAATGAGCGGTTGATTTACCCACGCCAAAAAGATTAATGAAGGAGGATAATAACAGGGAAACACACGGGGAATTTTAACAAAACAAGATAAAGGATTTATTTACGAATTTACATGCTTGAAGTTGTGTCAGCAGTTCGTTTCAGGAAAATAATAGAATAGGTCCTGTCTACACTAGCTAACTGACATCCATTAAACATGGCATGTGGAACTAGAACAGTTTATCCCAGTGAGTGAAATGAGGGGTCAGTTCGATATTCCAACAACCTGAAGAAGGCCATGGGCATTTTTGTGTGTCTGCTAGTGTCTGTTTAATTTCTTAAGATGGAGCAAGAAGAAATGAGGAAGAGTTTGTGTAACAAACACAGAACTGAAATGTACTTTTCTCTTCCACAACTCATTTCCAAAAATTTCTGATGAAGCTTAAATAAAAGTGAAACCTATTAAATTTTTCAATGTTTCCTACCACACACACATTTTATATATATATATATAGATAGATAGATAGATAGATATCTCAACGGATGGCTCAAAATATTATGCTCTGTAACATATCTGTCTTGTGGGTGATGAAATATTTCCCACGTTACAAGCCCTTTCCTACAGATGAAACGATGCAAGCCTTCTACTACTCTATTGCTACTTCCATGGAAAGTGTTCAGACAAACTAGATTTCTTAGTTCCACCAATTTGAACCATCACAGCTAAGGAAGAATATAATACTAGAGTTGGGTGAAATATTCATAGGTTGACGATGAAGGAGTGATACGAGACCTGTAAAATTTTGCCTACATTAATTTCAACTCTTTTTATTAATAACTACATTGTTTCTTTCCAGGTAAACTGACACCTGACAGTTCAAAGAAGACTTTAAAAGTAACTAGTAGTGACTTCTCTTGAAAATGGACAAAATTTGGCAGAAAAAGTGTTTAGCATCTCCAAGGACATTTATATTAACAGGGTTGGTACATTAGGGGATGAAACCTCAGCTTTATCAACAGTGTGTGAAAGTGGGGAGTCTGAATGTCTTGCAACTGCCAACACCAAAGAAAACATTGATCATGTGATGAATGACAGGCAGTTGACTATAAATCAAATAGCCAATGTTATTAGCACATCCCATGAGAGAGTTGAGAATATTCTGCCAGTCAGTATATGAGTAAAGTCGACACTGATTAAAAACTAATTTTTTCTAAGTGATAACACAAATATTATATCATTATACTTGAATCTGTAATGATCTGTATAACAGGTAACTCTAGAAGGATCAAGACAGATGGGGGGGGGCTTTTTTCAATGGTCATTAATCTTCATGCAGATGCATAAAAGAAAAAAGTGGAGGAGGAAGTCAAATGTGGACAGAGACAAATGATGAGAGAAATTTGTTACAGTTCCATTGAGAACAAAGTTGCAAAACCTGGGGGACTCAAAGCTTTATTCTTCTGTCCTCAAACTACATTATGAGTTGTAGTTGAAGAAAAGAAAAAAAAAACACAGAAAATCTTTTTACTTGTCCAGAGAAAAAATTTAAAAAAAGTGTTAACTGAACAATATCAGAGTAAATAATTTCCACTGATAGAAAGAGGTATTAAAAATTGTGGGTAAGCAGGCAGCATAAAAAGCTGGAAGCAGAGAGGAGGAAGTTTTTCTATTGTTGTGTTGGGGGACAGTTCATGAGACTGATCAGATTCAAGTTGGAGAGGAGGAGAAAATTACAATGACGACTTGTCAGACGAATTGACAAATTCATAAATTCATTTAAATCATCGGGTGAAGGATCATGAGTAAAGGCACCGAGAGTGAGTTTAACTCTTTCATTCTTCAGCACAAACTACATGAATAAAAAATATTTCTCCTACCTTGTTGCCAGCAAGGAAACTGAGAAAATGAGGTAAAGAGTTTAAATACAAGGAGGGAACTAGTGCATTGTGGGTAGCAAAAATGTCTATATAAATCAGTTGTGGGAATCCATTTGTATTGGTTTTATGTTTTTTTTTTTAATGCTGCCCAGATACAAGCACTATAGCTGCCAGAGTTGAAAGAAAGAAAAGTTTAAAAACGACAAAAGATTGATTGCAAACAGAGAGATCCAAACCTTGTTGCAAAAGGACCTATTTCCCCTCTTTTCTCGGTTGTAGGAATTTAGGAATACAGACAATTCTCCATTTCATTCTATTTGTTCAATTTACACCTCACTAAATGTGGAGACACACTGTTACAACAATCTTCTAAATAAAGGTTTTATTTTATAGTTTGTACTTACTCTGATTGAAGAATCTGGAAAAGGCAGATCTTCTGCAAGGCAAACTCTGGTTGCAATGTTAGGACAATTCATCTTCGCTTGTTCGAGAAAACCCTCCATTGGGTCTGTGGCAAGGTATTTCACAGACTAAAATATAAAAAAAATTCAAGAAAAAAAGAATTAAGATGATATTTTCGCAAAGAAAAAAGATTCAATACATTCAAAAGTTACCTCCCTTACATAAATCTGTGTACTTACTATTTCCCTTGAAAAGTTTCTGTGAGTTATCTCCCCTATTGAAGTAGCAGTTAACATTTACCTAAAACCCAATATAATTTTTTAAAATCGAATTCATCCCAAGCAAATAGTTTGCAGGTATCCATTACAATGTTATGGCTTTTAATACCTAGCTCCGTCTTTGTCAGGTTTATTAAACGTAATGATGGGCTGTTGAGGAAGTCTTCTTTATGGTCTTTTTACTGTCAAGAAGGCTTGCTTTTCTGCCAATATCCTGACTTTACTGCTAATGCCAAACATTGCAGAGATTTCTTTGGCTTTTGTCAATATCCTCCACTTAAGAAACAGAAGCCTTTTTATAAAATTTAGTTACTTTCTCTGAAACTCTTTCTGTATGCTTTAAGGCTCATTGCCTGTAATGTCTTTGTTTTGTCGTCCATAACAAAAATTCTCTTAACTTTTTCAATTTCCAGTACCCATTGATAATTTCTTCTGAAATAAACTCTTTCTTTTTCTAAAACTTAATTTAAAATGTCTATAAGGTCTTTTTCAAACTCTGACAATTCTTTCACAGCAGGGAGGTATTTATCAGTTTTGAACAAAGCTGTATCAGTGTCACTACCATTTTTTGGGAATATAGTTTTTAATTATGTCCGTTATAATGGGTGATGTCCATTCCAACATGGTGCCACACCTTGCTTACACTCACTTGTCCTTTTTGCCATTGCACAGGTGCTGGGTCGATGGACTGACACTCCTTGCATCCTCTGACCACTGCCCTGACAGCAGCTTTGGATACGGAGGGATAAATCTTCCTCACGAAATATAAGGTCCGTTTTACACCGGGATGTCCGCTTTGGCAATGCACAGATTTTAGTAAATCTGAGTTATAGTTGCTCGCTGATGTTACACAGACATGTTCTACCGGCTCTACCTCTTTCTTAATAGCACCAAGCCATTTTTGGGGTACCCTTGTTAAAGTATCGGCCTTGTTCTGCTGTGATCTGACCAGCTGTATGTCTACGGATAAGTGGTATTCACTTACCAACTTTCCCAGTGTGTCTAGCCTCCTTCGAATGAGCATCTTGCTCGCAGCCTTTGTACATATCCTAGCCTTCCCCGTAAGAGTGTCTGATATCCACTTATACACGCATGCGGAATCCGTGAATAAATGCAATACCTTTGCATTCCATTGAAGGGCCGCGGTGACTCCCCTGATAATGGCGTCTAATTCTGACAGGTTGATATGTTGCGTATCCTTCTCGGGACGCAACCAACACGCATCTTCCACGACAGTGTCACCTACTTCAAGAGACACTCCTGTTGCAAGGGAGCTCGCGTCGACCCAGACGTTAAATTCACATCCGTCAACGCACCATTTACCACGTACGGGGTCGTCTTGACGCACCCTAGTAATGACTTCCGCTATCATGTGTCTAAGGGGGGCATCATTTGTTGTGTCATCCCAGCCGGAAGTGACAGCAGTCACCCTACGTTTAATAAATGCAGTTGCAATGCAGATCCACCCACCCACGGGAAAATGTCCCACCAGCTTTCCACATAATGTCCCGAAATAGTTTGAAGAGTAAGCGTTCTCAAAGCAAATTTGTGGCTTTCACAACACAAAGAAAGAAAATCACTTGTAACGCGTCAGGAAAATAACTCATGAATGCCGTAGCCAAAACTGCCTGAATTTTCTTTTTCCCCGAGTCGACAACACCAACTGCTTTTATCGGCAGAACCTATTTTTTCCATTAGTCGACAGCCGGGATAGGATGCTCCTTATTTTGCATATTAATATACTCTTATAGCGACTCCTGCGACAGACTTGTTTCTTTTTCGTCACAGAATACACGCGACGCGCTGTCGCTTGGATTGACGAGGTAAGTCGCTATAAGAGTTTTGCTGACGACTTTTTGGCAATCCCTCCCCGGCAGATTGCACACAAAACACAAACTTTTTTCCGGGGTACTTGATTATCTCGTTCACTACAATACCTTAAAAATATAAAACACTTACCAGAAGACTACTGTTGTCTTGTCAGGTGGTTTACTCAGTGAATTAATCAGAGACAACACAAAAACTTAAATGCCTTTAACTCTCTGTCAGGCAGGACCCACCTTGCTTTGCATGAGATTAACCCATGGTCCTGCCTCAACAAAAGAACACTGCTATGTATGTATATATGTATGCTATAGACTGCATGTCCAAGAAACACTGCTAACCTGGCCACTTCCCAAACATTTAAACTATTAGTAACTAATAAAATAAAATCTAATAGCTAAATCCTGGTTATTTTCAGGAGTCAATTTGTGGGTCTTAGTAATAATAGAAAGAAAATGAATTCATTAATAACAAGAAAAAATTTCTTTTTAATTGCCAACATGCAAGTTTTAAGTTTTCAAAAAGATTAAGGAATTTTTGTTTTTGACAGACACACCTTATTTTTACTTTGAAGAACCGAGCAAAAGTTTTTGAATAAACTATTAGTTCTACCTTAAATATGATTGTTTATGTTAAAAAAAAAATTGAATGACATATTTATTGCTCGGTGATTATTGATGGGATGTGTTTGCTTTTATTTTTCTTTGTATCATGTGGCCAATAGCATTGGTAAGTGCATGTCCTCAACCTTTTTGAAGATGAGTGGATTTCTCTTCTCTACAATATCACAAAAAAATGACTTAAGTTTTTTTTTTTTTGTTTTTTTAAATAAAAATGAAAAGAATTTTTGAAAAAAAATATTAAAAATATCAACCTTCTTGATTTTGGAATGAATGGATTTTGTAAACTTTCCAGTTCCTGCTCCCAACTCCAAAATATCAGCAGACAGGTTTTCTAGAAAAAGTAGAAAAGGAAAGGACAAGAAAAAAAATTAGTGTTGGTAACAAATATCAAATTAATTCAATAAAATCCTGGAAGAAAAATACATTCACCTGCTCTTTTGTATCCATTTATTTCATTATTTCTGATATTTACACAGTTCAGCTTTATAAAGCTGAAAAACTACACAGTGGATGAAAAGGGCAAAGAAGATTTTGTTAGACAAATCCTCAAGATGAGGAAGGCTTATCTTGAATATCAGCCTTAGAAATCCTGGCTTTTGCATGGGTTAGAACCTCAACCCCTTGCATGAGTGAAAAACACAATAGTCTTCCTTTTTATTCATGGTTTTGCTTTCTGCAGTTTGTCTTTCTCACATATAACCTGAGAAAAAAAAATCAAATCTTTAGTTTTAATTCACACTTCTGCTGCTGTAGACATACATATACATCTTTACAAATTCTACACTGACTGCTGTTGATGTGTGCGTATATATATATATATATATATATATATATATATATATATGCAGTATATCTTCATTTAAGCGTGTTTGGTTGAATAATCTAGACATATCTCTATTTTAATCTTCTCAAATTCATGGATCAATTTCTTAGTGCTGTTACAAAACTGAGTAAGAAAGACTCTATAGTTTTGGATATTTCTTTTATTTTCCGAAGTTTGCTCATGAATGCAGTGCTGCTAGTACGGAGAGACTTTGTCAGTTGGAGAGAGATTACTTGGGCCATTTTCACAAACACACATATACATACATATATCAGATATATTTTAAATGTTGGTCCCTTGTGTTTTTTGTTATCAACTAACTAGAAGTTATTGCTATTTACAAAACCAGCATAGATATATGGAAATGTAGAAAACAACTTGTTTTTCAGCATATTTTTATTATATTTTGTGTTGAGGTTGTCATTTAGTCTAGTCCCCACTACAGAGTAGCTGATCAAAATTAAAATGCTGGCACCCATGAGAAATTGCCATTAGTCTCTTTATAATTATTTGTTTCCAGCAAATGTTAAGTTTTTTTGTTTTTTGAAAACAGGGCCAGCACAGCCAGGTAACAATGCTATCACAATGCAGCAGCAAAAGTGTTAATAATAGTGGGTAATGGCAAAATGAAAAAAAATCACTTTTTTTTAAAATTGTTTCTCTCAAAGCCAGGGGATAATGCCATAGAGACATAAGGGGTATAGGGATACAAAAGGTGATTATCTCCCTTTGGTTGAGATAAGCCAGGAGGCCCAAATGATAGCCACTTAATAATTTAACTCCATAGAGTGCCAAAAGTGGCTGTTAATTCCACTCAGTTTACAGGAACCAACCTGAGAGGTTGCTTTTTTAGTCTGGGTCCCCACCCGCCCTGGTTTGAGGCTAAATCTTCCCCACCCAATAGCTTACAAGTCCATGGTGCCATTTCCCTTTGGAAATATATCTCCTCCAGATACAGAAAGAAACTCTGACTCAGAGTCCTCAATTTAGGAAAATTCAAAACTTGCCGTTTCCTGCTCATGGAATATGTCTTCGCCTGGGACATTGTAGATGAACCTGGCCCATTTGATTCAGGAATCCTAAACATGACTTTCCAGAAACACAGAAGAATCTTCATATTATATGCAAGACCCTTCCTTTTTGTTTCTCCTTATACTCTGCTTGCAGTGTTGATATATGATATATTGTTCTCTGCATGGGACAAGCGTATATATGTTGATATAGTTTTGTGCATGTATAAAAGTCTACAAGAACAAAGCATTTTCATCATTCCATTTCCTTTCAGCCATTCCATTCCATTCATGATATAAGGTGTTATCACAGATATATTAATACCTATAATAAATGAAATAATGGGAGAATAAACCTTTCTTCCATAGCTCTCTCCTGATATAGCAGTTACTGACAGTGAAAGAAGATAAGAAAATAGTGAAGAGAAAAGAAAATGAAAGAACAGTATTTAGAAAGACAGAAGAAGGCACTTGGTGTTTCATTTAAACCTTTGAAAAACATAGGTGACAGGAAAGCAATAAAGTGGATGAGATGTTCCAAGCCCATTATCAATTAAACTAACTGTACCTCCAAGCTTACAACAACAGGTATCATGCTGATCTAGTTTAAACTTTATGTTCAGGTTAGAAGACCTAGAAAATGTGGTGCAAATAAAAAACGATCACAGGTCATGTAGAATAACATTTATGGAACACAATTAACAAAATATAAGAGATTTCATATCTTTTTATTGTACTCCACTTAATTCTAAATAAATTTATTAATAAAAATGTCTGACAAACAGGTGTTTCTGCTAGTCAGATTAATTGTCATGAAAATACTTGTAGAAAAGGCTGAATAAATTAATATGTATACAAGAGAAAGTCAATATATTTACATTAATATTGTTGTCCATTAATTTCTTCCCTAATTAACCTTATTTTAACTTTGGCAAAACATTGTTATTTAGTCACATAGTAGATTTTTATAGTTAATACAGTAACTTTGGTTTATTCCAACTGTCACATATTTGCTGTCAGTTCTCTGGTTGAACCCCAAACACTACACTAGAGTTTCCTTAATAAACTTACCCTAATGATGCAATGTCCTTGCACCCCCAGGAAATGATATCACACCCCTAGGGGGGGGCAAGCACCCCTGGTGGAGAACTAATGCTCTAGTGTGACACAGAGCTACAAATGTAACGGAGCAGTAGTTCTGTAGAGATATTAGATGGAGTAAAACATGGATGAGTGGTTAATCAGATTGGAAAAAATATTAATTTAAACTGACAAAATACTTATGAGGAGGAAGGCATCGGGAAGATTTTAATCTAAAATAAACCAAGTAAGATGCAATAAATTCCAGTATAACTGAAATTTTCTACCTCACCACTCAGGTTTGAGAAGGTTGTGATGACATGATTAATGCATTTACCAAATTCTGAAAACTTTCTGATAGATTGCAAATTGTTTAGCAGCCTACTCTGTTAGAATTATATTGATTTTCTAGAAAATATCCGAAATCAGATATTGGGTAATGGGTACTGTTGGAAAAGCCTCATGAAATTTACCAGGCCATCTGGTTTGTTTAACAAAGAAGGTCATTGTGTAGATGCTTAATGAAAATAAAAGATCCTTTCTTGAACATTACCATTATAAGCATACACAAAAGCCAATTTAGACAGTTGGTACTAAGGCAGTTCCCAAGACTACAATGCTATCTGTTTTTACCAGTGAAGTTGACAAGAAACCCACTTTTTAACTGTTAGATATCTCTCAAGGAAAGAATTTACTAAAGTGAAACTGCATAATTGTGTTTGCAGCAACTTTTGTATTCTCTCATCACTGATAAATTGCTGATAGTTTTTATCAACAATTTGTTTCTTTTGCTAAAAAATTCCCTGCTTTTCAGGGAGGTTGCCTGAATTAAGAAAGTTGTTAAGACTGAGACATTGCCTGGACCATGAAAAACCACGGTCTGTTGGAATGAATAAAAAGACACTTTGCATAATTCCTCCCAGCAGGTACACAATGTAAGATTCTGTCAGATGACATGAGACTGCCAAAGGAGGCAAATGACAAAAATAACCACACTCAATTTACTTGTCTTTTACTGAACTCTGATACCTGGTAGTTGCATCCCGTAACCAGAATAACCAACAATGATATCAATTTGGCGCTGTGATAATAATACTCACTTTTCCCTGACCAAAATATCCAGATCTAAAAAAGATGAGGATGAAAGAGACTCACATCAGAATTTCAAATTCTCTTAGAACAGAGGTAATAAATAAGGCTGACTTATGCAGAGGCTGCTGCTGCTGCTGCTACTCACATATTAATGAACAAACAGAAGCAAACTTGACCAGTGAAAACTATATACGTTTTTTAGTTATATGGCTAAGGTTAGTTTTATGGTTAGGTGTAGCATTGCAATTGTTGACAAAAAAGTTAAATGGTTTTTGGACTATTGTCCTCATCTTTGTTGCCATATTTATTACAACATTTCAGCTGTTGTATGCTCTGGCCTTCATCAGGTGGTTGGAATGTTGAACTGAACCCTTTATTTCGCTCACTGGGGTAGGCTGTTCTAGTTCCACGTGCCATGTTTTAATGGATGTCACTTATCAGTTATCTCCTGTTAATTCCTCTCTACAAGTTCCCCACTACCTTAACCGTTGTATTGAACTGACACTCTTTGGTTCCTGTCACTGGATCTAACCAACGCCTTTATCCACAGTGCCATGTGTCCTTAGAAAGTAATAAAAACTCAATGAATATTTTTTGTTATTCTTCATCTTCCCTTATATCAAAAAAAAGAAAAGAAAAAAGTTATATCATCTGAAGAACTATTTGAATGTCCTTTCTCAAAACTATAGAAAATGCCAAAGTAGTCATCGTTTGCAGAGATATTTATATCTCATCTAGTAATGTAACCCAATTATTCTCATGTTTTTTGTTTTTTTATACAGGTTCTTTGATTATGTCCTTTGAATATTTTTTTTGGGGGGGTAGCGTAGGTTGAAATACACTTTTAATACACAATATTCTATACCACCCACTAAAATTTCCAGTTACCCACCATTTTCTGTTTAGTTGCTCATCACATATCCAACAGTTGAAATCATCCACCACTGGGTGATATCGCCCAGGTTGGGAATCACTGGTCAACAGGAATTAAAGTAAAGAAAATTATAGTAATTTTTAGCAAAATATTGGATTCTTAAACTGCTATGTCATATCACTTCTGTATAGCAGTGAAAATTTCTTCACAGAGATGAGAAAGCAGAGGGTGTAGTTTTACATAAGTATGCTGAGAATACCATGGACAGACTGTACAGACTTAACTGCTACAGTCAAACGGGCCGAGGACGTTTGTTTATATGGGTACCGACCAAAACCTGGTGTGAGGCCAGACACAGCCTGGGGTTCTTGGTAAATCCCAATTCCCAACAAGAAATATCTTTGTTGTCAGGCCAGGTCTCCTTCATCTGTGAGGGAAAGTTGGAGGAGAGCTATCCTCCTAGACTCTTCCTCTCTCACATTGATATCTCATCCCAATCCCTTCAGTGGGCATTAATAACTTCTCCATCCTTCTCATCCATTCACCTCTGCCTATCACCATTCCTACCACTCGACCAATGGCATCCCGGCTGCGCGGGTATGGCTAACCTGGCCTCCTTAAAATTATAATCCAGAATTTTTGTTTACAAAATTCTCCTTTTTCCCCATTGGCCAAATTTTGTTTTTTATTTTATACTGGAACCGTTGGCTTCTTGAGAAATTAAATTCTTTATCTTACCAAATCACAATTCTTCCACTCTATCTTTTCTCATGCCTAAAATTTTACAGTCACCATATTGCTACTCAATGTCTTGGCGTCTGAAAGTGACAACTTGGTAAAGTAAATAATAATGGTCCTCTCCACCTGTATTGAGACAAATACCAAAATTTTATAATCACCATCATTGCTTTTCCTTGCTGGCACTCAAGAAAAAAAAAAAAATTCTATCTTGGAAAGATAATTAATATTGATTCTCCCTACCCTGTATCGGCAATCATCTCAGGCCAAAATTTTTATGACCGCCATGTGGTCTGCCTGATATTTTAATGCTTTGTTTTTCTTTGTGAATTCTCCTATCTCTCTTGGCAAGACATTAATCAACTTGACAAAATCTCACATATGGCTTTTTCTATGAGTTTACTGTCTTTTGTGAAAAGTATCTTTTTCATAAATAAAATAAAATCTTTTTAACCTCGAACTTTCGGGATAACTTCTTTCTGCCTTCAGTATTTCCTGTTTTAATTTCTATGGTTAATTAGTTAGCCAATTATCATATCTATCTAGTATCTCAAAATGAGGCCATCACATTCCCTGAAGATGAAGAGACCTTGGCTTTATTTGGAGCAGGTGACGAAAGGGTGTTTCCACTGGATGGATTGTCTCTGGTTCAAAGTAATGAACCCAGAATTCATCTGGAGTTAAAGAATGTTCAAGCAAACTTATGTTCTGGAACATTTTCCTGATGAAACAAGACCCACCTTTCATCAGTTTGCTTGGGCTTTTGGTCTTGACAACCTTTTGTAACTGTCACAGCAATTAGGCATAGTCAACCTATGAACTTTTCAGCCCACCATTAAATTAGAAATTACTACAGGCATCCGTCAATTAATGTGCATTCGATTAATATGTTTTTGATTAGTGTACTAAAATTTTTATATACCAAAATTCTATACATAATACTTGATTAGTGTGTTAAAACGTTCTTCAGTTTAACCATAGTAATAGAAAATTGACTTTTTTTTTATTGTTACTGATATACATGTTAGCCACACTAATTGATAGTTTCCTGTATTTATAGATCTTCCTTTATAGCCTTTTAGCTAGTTAAGGTTTCTAGGATAAGGAGGATATACAATGATTGACCCTTTGAAAAGGTTAAGATTGTAGTGTTCAAGGACATTAAATTTGGGTACTGACAGGAATTAACAGATAAGCATAATTAAGAAAAAGAGAAGAAGAGCCAAACTTAATGTATAATAATGGACTTTTTACCTAAAGGTTGCAGATTGTCCAAATCCATATACTTCAGAACTGCATCAACTGCTTCACTGCTATATTCTGGCCGCCTTGCATCGTACAAAGAAGCAGTTTTCTGCAAGTTTCAACAAAACATTTTATTTTACTCCTTTCAAAATTATATAAATAATTATATTATTCAGACTGGGAAATTTTCATTCACAAGTTTAAATCATCTTTGTGGATCAAAACTTGCACATTTTGAATTTCTTTTTTGTCTACAAAGAAATCATAATGATAATGGCAACAAAAAGAACACTTAGAATCATTTGGTTGTTTATTGGCATATTAACACCTTTATGGGTTATTTAATACTGAAATGTAAATATTTTGTACACAATTTTATTTTATTTTTGAGATAATAATAGTTTAGTGATACACATCTTAATAGCTGGGGAGAGAAAAGTTGGATTGATATGTTTCCCAAGTGTATTTGCATGTATATGAATTTAACAAACCCAACAAGAATTGGAACTCAGATCTCCAATTAACAAAACTGAACCATTATCCATTGCCCCATCCACATATCCAAGCTTACAGCACCTGATATTTCCAAGTGGTCACCCATCTAGGCACTGACCATGTTTGACGTTGCTTAACTTCAGTGATTGTATAGGAACTGGCGTTTCAGTTTGATGTGCCTGCAAGCCTCAGGAACAGGAAAAATCTGCTGAAATTACTTGGACACACAATGAGGAAGGAGGGCTTAAAAAACTTCGCCCTCACAGGTCATGTTATAAAGAATTTCTATTTATGGGAACTAAATCTAATGACAAATGTATCAGCCTAATAAACCATTCATTTAATATATCATAATAGGGATGACCTATTGTAACTATTTACACTATTTACATACACCACATTTCAAAAGTCTGAAGCCACTGCCATAATTATCATGGTATCAACTTGACAGAAGAGGGAAAAAATGATAAAAGCTCTTAGAATCATTGTAAAATGATTGGAATTATTTATCAAACTTATACTTTGAGAAACTTTTGCAATGAATGCCAAAAATTTGTGCTGTAGTAATCAAAACTAAAGGAGGATATTTCGACCAGAGTGAAATACTTTTTTTTCTTTCCGTCATAATATAATTTCTAATAAAAAATCATGTCTCACGTTTAACCATGTCTAATAATTTTCTCTTATTTAAAGTACAAAACAATTACTTTTGGAGCCAATTTAAAAAAAAAAAAAAAAAAATCACCAGGGGTTGCCTCAAACTTTTGAACTGTAGTAAAGTTCAGACTGTTGTTCTCATCATTATTGCTATATTCTATATATTGCAAACTATATATTGCTATATATAGTTTGCCAGCCACTACCACTGAGCAGACAGGGAAATTGTCTCATCCTTACTCCTATGGCATCCTTTTGGAAGTGCATTCTCACAAAAATTGACTTTCCCCAAACACCATAGCTCGGGGCTCAGGCTTGGACATTGGGAATAGCAATACAGTGTAGAAAGGGATTGTCAATGGAGTTTCAACCAACCATAGGCAGGTCAAAGGATAATGATGATGATTACTATATTCACAACGTTTCAGCCATTGTACATTAGCCTTCTTCAGTTGATAGGACACATGACCCAGTGGATAAAATTGTTGAGTAATCCAAAACATGACTTGTCACAGAGTTGTGAGTTCAATACCTGACCACAGCAAAGGGAACAAAATCTTGGCGAGTTGAGTAACTAAGGGGAATTAACTGAAACTGAGATATCCAAAGGCATGGTATGTGCAATTAGAACAACCTATACCTTTAGACTAAATAAAGGGTTTGGTTTGAAATTCCATATATCACATGAAGAAGGCTGCAGCCTACAATGGCCAAAATATTGTGAATATGGCAAAAAAAAAAAAATGAGGACAATAGTCCGAACAATGTAAATAGTGTAAATAAATATGATAATGTTCAGTACAAAAGTCAGTGCACAGACAAGGATAAATCTCCACAAATGACCCCCAAAGCTGAGCTCTTTGAAAGAATGGTAATGTTGTGTGTATGTGGTAATCATAGTAGTATAATTCATTAAAAAAATCTTAAAATTCAATGAAACACTAAATGCACACTTATTCATCCAGTAGCTGCAACATAGCCACAAAAGTTTAGTTGAAAAGTGAACTGTGCACATCAATGAAAGACCGCATACAAGAATAACTCTGGAAGAAAGATCATTTACAAAAACGTTAGTCTCTGAAAAGTGAACTGTGCACATCAATGAAAGACCGCATACAAGAATAACTCTGGAAGAAAGATCATTTACAAAAACGTTAGTCTCTGAAAAAGTGAACTCAATGAAAAGAAGAATAACTTGAAGAAAGATCATTTACAAAAACGTTAGTCTCTGATAATCCACCAGAATTTGTGTTCATAGTTACAACAAATTCATGGCCTTCCTTATAAAACACCAGTATACCACCAGCAATTGCATGGAATTGCAGAGAGAATGTGGCAGATAGTAAAAATGGCATTGAAGGTATTTTGACCCATCCGGAGACACAATAAACAGCTATCTAGCAAGACTGTTACAGAATTATAGAACCATTCCACCTGCAGTTAGAGTTGAAGACAAATTTGATCTCCTACAACAACGTCCTATTTGATGAATGAAAAAATGTGGTATGAAAACAACAGAGAAACAAGTCCTGAAAAAGCAAACTTTATTGTAAAAAAGGAACATAATGCAGCTATAATAACAACATATGCATAGAATTCATTGGTTCACTCTGATCAAATAAGATTTAGATTTGATGACAAAGAAGTCAAGATGGAACAGGAAGAAGAACCTGAAAGATAAGAAAGGATGAATGCTTCTGATGGCAAACACAGAAAGAAAGAAACTGGAGAGTAGTTCATATGAATCTGATATAGAATCAGAGGATCAGAATGAAGAGGAGTCCAGACCTAGATCCCCAATTAAAAGAACCAGGTACACACGTCAAGAGAGAGATAAGATCATGTATTATAGTTAGGAGCTGTCAAATGAAGGGCATGAAACCTCTTCATTTCAAGGTGTAGTGAGATGTGCAAAATGGACTTACTCTATTTTGCATAAAGTCAAATGACTACAAATAATTCAGTCAACATGAAAAGACAATTACTACTCCATTACAGACAAGAAGACAACACAACATGAACATTAGTTTAAAAAAAAAATATGCTCAACGTACCTTATTAAAACCACCTACAGCCACTGGATGGACAATGGGCTTAGTTGAAATATCCTTGTCTCCGTTTTTCATTTTAAAGATGCTAAGGTCCAGTGGATCTGACTGGAATAAAACCAAATACCACAAATGTATATTTAGAATACTTTATCAAATCCATTTTGTACAGACTAGTTTTCAAAAAATATTTCATTTCAATTTGATATTTGGTCAAGATATGATCATATGATTCCAACAGATGCCAAACTTAGAAGACATTTCAAAAAATTAATATTTAGCAGAATATTTCTAAAAAAATAAATTATGTCCAATTCTGTCGATGTTTACTTTTTATTTCTATCGTTGTCAAATATAACAGATGAAACAAATATTTTCACTAGAGAAAAATTTGTTTTTTTGCTTACAATTTAATTATTTTTAAATTAAAAGAAAAAATGAAAAGAAAATTGTGTGTCTGGATAAAAAAAAAAACCCCAAAAACTAACAAGTGACAAATGTTTATAAAGCCATCATGCCGATGGTGCTGAATCTTGGGTCACCTGAACCTCCTTGAACACTTCCACTGGTGCTGCATCTTTCATCTGACTTCCTCACAAATACAGAAATTGTTGTAATTCATTTTGTCTGGCTTCAATTCTTCTGATTTCAATGCTGCATCACAGACAGAATTTTGCTTATTTCTCTTTATTATATGAAGGACAGTAATTGTAGCAGCATTTCAAGAAGAGAGAGATAATAAGAGGATAGGATTTCATTGTTATGGGCTAGCTTGCCTCATCAAGCAATATGAGTCAGCTGAGGTCATGTTAAATTGAAAAACAGCAGGACCTGTCACTAAAATGGATGCAGAACATTTACTTTCAATGATGGTTATCAGTAAGTGAAGTCAACTATAAAGTACAGAGCAAGAGGCTCAGACTGAGAGAAAGTAACAGAAAGAAGATTAAGTAGTTTTTTTTAGATGACAATGACAAGACAAAGAAATTTGTTATCTATAAAACTGACCATTCTGTATAAAGGTACACAAAAGGAATGAAGTGAGCCTTGCAGAATAAAAAGAGAAGGTGTGCCCCTCCCTAAACTGTGCCCCTCCCCACTCACTTATGCCTCATCTTTACTTCACTCACTTATAGTAGTAAGTTACTACCTAAGAATAAAATCTGGTTTACTGCCAGAAATTGTTTTGTCTTTCACTCATGCGTAATGATCTGACTGAAGGATAACTTTTAAGCCACAAGCATTTGACTGGAATAAAATGCACCCTGTCAATGAACCTGGTGTCTGGCCTGAGCTGCAACACAATACTCACTAAGGAATCTAGGTGCAGGAAGCATGTTAAGCCTTAATATTTTTGCACTCGTATCTGTATCTTTGTGCCATTTTGCTTTTATATGTAAAATCTTAGGCAATCCAGTACTAGCAGAATTCCATGCTCATGGGGTCTCCCGACTAGTAGTTTGCCATTCTGGGCCAGCCTTTGCATTTTGTAACAAAATTCACTAAAGTCCTAAAACCTTAACATTGAAACATTGCTGGGGAATGTTGTGATGATGAAAGAATATAGATTTTTTTAAGTCCAAGTATTTGATGAGCTGAGCACTCATTGCAGAAAACGAGAGCCATGAAAGAACTAAAGGGATTTTTTGAAAAACCCTCACCTCCTTCCATATCAACTATTGCAAGTAGATTGTAGAGCCTGCTAACATGCCATCTTGGTGCCAGGAATTCATCTTCAGGCACCTCAATTCACGTTCTACTGAAACTGCAGCAATGTCACCTGTTACGGCTGCAATCAAATGCTCTACAAGATAGCTGCAGGAATAACTAACATTCATGGCTTATGCAAAAATATACCATACCCAAAATTAAACAACTTTTAAAATTCTATTTTGTTTAGAATATTTTTTGAAGATTTTAATATTTTTTCAGAATTAAAATATGATCAAATATTATTGGGAAATGTAAGAAAGGATTTTGACATGATTGTTACAATGAAACTTAATTCTGGTGGAAAATGAAGGCATTTAAATACAGATAGAAGATCATGTGGAATGAGACGTTTTCTTCTTAAAAATCTTGTATAGAAAAATGAAGATATTTACTTAATACTGGAATATCATAAGGAAAAAAAATTTCTTGTAAAACTTTTAAAGTAAAGTATCATTTTAAAATTCATTGTAGAATTCATCCTTTTTCTTCTGGAGTTGCACGTCAAGTCAAACTCACATCTGATGAATCTCCAATCCTTGCATCTTGAACTGCTACAGTGAATCAATTTCCGACTTTTTCTTCTTTTTTTTTTGTGCATGTGGTTTTTTCTGAAGTTGAAATGCCAAGTCAGGACCAGTAATATTGCTGATTCTTTGAATTTTATCAAGACTCTCTAAATATAAAGCAGGATCACCAGACCATATATGGCAGCAATATTCAAGGCATAGTAGAACAGTAGATATTACCATTATCATATAAAAATGATAAATGACTGAAATTTTATAATCACTAGCCTGTTGAAGAAATATTAATTAAATTAATAATTAAATTGATTTGTAATCAAAGTTTCAATTCATTTAAAACATGATTAAAAGCAACAATTATAAAGATGAAAAGCTGAAAGTGGAATTACAGTTTGTTGCTTTCTAATTTTGACAAAGTAATTCAATAGTTTCAGATTTTGGTTTCAACTTTCCAATACCCACCTTCCATCCATTTCTTTGCAGATGTATAATATACAATTATCAATTTATTTTGAAACTCATTGACCTGGCAGTTTTGAGTTCACTCCCTGTGTCTGGCAGTGCTGAAATGTCACATACTCAGCTGAAGTAAAGGAAACAGACAAACAAAACAAAGTGGAGTCAGACAAGTGAAATTATCTCTTAAGCACATGAAGCAGAATGAGAATGATCTTCTGGGAGTGAATGATCATGGCATGAGTCCTGTAAAACCATTAAGGTTGAAAAGACACCAGATGCACTGCAGCCATAACCACATTGAAGTGTCTAGAGTAAGAGAGTTTGATAGAACCCTGCTAGTTTTTGAATTTAGAATTTTCCTTCTCCTAGACTGGTTGCCACCTAATGGGAAGAGAGACCAGTCAGCCCTGTTATTTAACCTATATGTGGGATGAGAGATGAATTCATGCCCTTCCCAAGGGTATTTGTGCTAAAAGGAATGTAATGAACTTTGCCAGAATCTGAATTCACTGGACTGGATAAATATGAAGACAAATATCTGAAAATGGCTAGCAGATACAACAGCCAAAAACATTTTATGTATATGAATCAACATGAGCAAAATCAACAAAGCTGATTCAAATCGTAAGTCAGATAATAATACCTCATCTCAAATTTGTCATCATAAAATGCAAACATATTTTAAATAAACAAGGTTTTTAAATATTTCCCAATAACTTTGGATGACCCATTATATAAAAAATAAGAATTGTGAGGGGTGGAAAAAATTGTTCAATATTCCTTGATAGCCTTGGTAGTAATGCTACATTTTCTCCTTCTGAAAATGATTTGGTTGAATATGCAAGAAAATGAATTATATCAACAATATCCTGGTAAAACTTGTTTGAAAACCTTACATTTTCTCCTTCTGAAAATGATTTGGTTGAATATGCAAGAAAATGAATTATATCAACAATATCCTGGTAAAACTTGTTTGAAAACCTTAACTAAATCTGTTGGTTCTAATTTTTGAAGATTTTGGATCAAGTCTGTTCATTTCATTTGGGAAAGATTATGTCCGTCAACTGAAATATCATACAGGATTTTATTTATTTTTAAGTTGAGGATATAATCTATATAGAGTTATAGAAAACGGGAATCACTTCAGTTTTATTTCTCGTGTTACATTCCATGTCATCACCAGCCCCTCCAGATCCTCATGTCAATTCATAGACTATCAATTAAAGAGTTTTTTTGTTTGTACTTGTATTATTATATGAGAGGGACTGACATGGTAACATCGATTCAAGGAGGCAGTGGGAGGAAGCACTTCAGGGAAACACATGCCCACTTCTTGGCTTAACCTCTCTAAAGAATCTGGGTGCAGAGAGCATGCTGAAACTTTAAATTTCTTGTGGCCCTCCGAGATTTCACACCATTTTGGTTTTATCGCCAAAACTTAGACAAAGGCAATATATCACTAACAGAATTTCACACTCGCAAGGTATTCTAACCAATTGCTTGCAATCCTGGCCCAGACTCAACATTCTGTCATGCTCAACATTACTACATCAGAAGGCCTTTCTGGAAAAAAATTTATTTAATACATTTAGTTTTCTTAATAGTAGTAGTAGTAGTAGTAGTACATCTGTTTCTACTAAATAATTTTTTTCTTAAATACTGAAATTTGAAAACAAGAATTACAAAAAATAAAATCATTTTCTTTTCCATTCATTTACCAACACTTATCACTTTATTATTGTTAATAAAATTATTCCTTGTTCAGAACAGCATCTCAATTTTTATTTGTAAATTAAATAATTAATGTTTCTCAAATAAGCAGCTAGATTTGTTTCATCAAGAATGTGACATGTCGAGGTTACATTACTAATAGGTAGAGTTAGCAGATTTGCAAAATTTAAATACAAACAAATTCTAGTATTATATTTTTCACGTGAACTTGTCCCATGTAGTAATATTATTTTATATCAATTTATGTCTGTATATATAGAGTATATGATTTTACTGAAAAATGTGAATCATACCATAGACAGAAAATGTGCACAATAAGGAAGTATAAAAGGAAATAGGAGCAAGAAGGAAAATTATATTTACCATCAGAGAGAGAGACAGCTGAAATTTGAAAGACACAATGAGGAAAGTGTGACTGGAGATTTTAAATGACATACTAAAGGAAAGATAAACAGATGATATGGGACCCACCTCTCTACCTCATGCTAAAGTTTCCCAACCTGGGGACCACAAACCATCAGGGTGGAGGAGGTGGTGTTGAAAGCAGTGCTTTTTAAAATTACAAAATCATATTAGCAACCCACCAGTAGAGGAAAGAGAGAATAGGAAGAAATGTGTATGCATTTTTATAGGATAGAAGAACGCACCCTCTAGAAGCAGTTTTTTAGAAAAGCCAAGTGGGATAACACACAAATATGCCATGTGCATACCTAGGAGCATTATTATACTTGTCTCCATGTTCTTCATTCTATTTTTTACCTACTTTCACAAGCTGTTAGATACTACACTGAGCCGTTTTAATGCATGGGCTTGATTGCCACTTACCTGGGGCCCCAAAAGCATAGGAGCCCCATCCTAATCTGTGTATGTTAAGTGACTTGAGTTACAGAAGCCCATTTTAAAGAAATGCCAAAAATACAGATTACTACGACAAGACACGCATATTGCAATTGGTGAAAATATGTTATAATAGAAAGATCCATTTCATTTGAGTTGGTTCTTAAATTGAAAATCAAAGTAGTAGAATGTCCTCTTTTGACTTAGAAGACACTGGAAATTGCAACGACTTTCTTCAAAGAGGTCACCCACCTATATAAATAAAAGGGCGGGTTTGTCTTTACAGTTCAGTTCACTTGCAGATAATTTCACTGTCACAGAAAAGATCAAAGAACTGACCCTGATGATCAGTCTATGCACAGTCCCAGCAGTAAAATATTTGTGACCAAGATGACTATTGTAAAACAAATAATTTTCTCTTAATTTCACTTAAAATAAATCAGTGTTATTGCAACTAGCTATATATTTCAATTTAAACATTAATGCAAATATGAAAAAAGCTCAACACATGTACGATGATTACCACTCCTGAATGTCAGCCACTAGTACCGTTTCTTTAGATATAGCATCCACATCAGCATCCACACCTGAATATCAGCCACTAGTACCGTTCCTTCAGATATAGCATCCACATCAGCATCCATTCCTGAATGTCAGCCACTAGTACCGTTCCTTCAGATATAGCATCCACATCAGCATCCACTCCTGAATGTCAGCCACTAGTACCGTTCCTTCAGATATAGCATCCACATCAGTATCAACTCCTGAATGTCAGCCACTAGTACCGTTCCTTCAGATATAGCATCCATCCACTGAATGTCAGTCACTAGTACCGTTCCTTCAGATATAGCATCCACATCAGCATCCACTCCTGAATGTCAGCCACTAGTACCGTTCCTTCAGATATAGCATCCACATCATCCATCCTGAATGTCAATGTCCACTAGTACCGTTTCTTCAGATATAGCATCCACTCCTGAATGTCAGTCACTAGTACCGCTCCTTCAGATATAGCATCCACATCAGCATCCACTCCTGAATGTCAGCCACTACTATCGTTCCTTCAGATATAGCATCCACTCCTGAATGTTAGCCACTAGTACCGTTCCTTCAGATATAGCATCCACATCAGCATCCACTCCCTGAATGTCAGCCACTACTATCGTTCCTTCAGATATAGCATTCACTCCTGAATGTTAGCCACTAGTACCGTTCCTTCAGATATAGCATCCACCTCAGCATCCAATCCTGAATGTCAGCCACTAATACCGCTCCTTCAGATAGAGCATCCTCATGAATGTTAGCCACTAGTACCGTTCCTTCAGATATAGCATCCACATCAGCATCCACTCCTGAATGTCAGCCACAAATACCGTTCCTTCAGTTATAGCATCCATATCGGCATCCACTCATGAATGTCAGCCACTAGTACCGTTCCTTCAGATATATAGCATCCACTCCTGAATGTCAGCCACTAGTACTGTTCCTTCAGATATAGCATCCACATCAGCATCCACTGAATGTCAGCCACTCACCGTTCCTTCAGATATAGCATCCACTCCTGAATGTTAGCCATTAGTACTGTTCCTTCAGATATAGTATCCACATCAGCATTCACTCCTGAATGTCAGCCACTAGTACCATTCCTTCAGATATAGCATCCACATCAGCATCCACTCCTGAATGTCAGCCACTACTATCGTTCCTTCAGATATAGTATCCATCAGCATCCATTCCTGAATGTCAGCCACTAGTAACGTTCCTTCAGATATAGCATCCACATCAGCATCCACTCCTGAATGTCAGCCACTAGTACCCTTCCATCAGATATAGCATCCACATCAGCATCCACTCCTGAATGTCAGACACTACTACCGTTCCTTCAGATATAGCATCCACCTCAGCATCCATTCCTGAATGTCAGCCACTAGTAACGTTCCTTCAGATATAGCATCCACATCAGCATCCTGAATGTCAGCCACTAGTACCGTTCCTTCAAATACAGCATCCACATCAGCATCCACTCCTGAATGTCAGCCACTAGTACCATTCCTTCAGATATAGCATCCACATCATCCACTCCTGAATGTTAGCCACTAGTACTGTTCCTTCAGATATAGCATCCACTCAGCATCCAATGTCAGCCACTAGTACCATTCCTTCAGATATAGCATCCACATCGGCATCCACTACTGAATGTCAGCCACTAGTACCGTTCCTTCAGATATAGCATCCCCATCAGCATCCACTCCTGAATGTCAGCCACTAGTACCATTCCTTCAGATATAGCATCCACTACTCCTGAATGTCAGCCACTAGTACCATTCCTTCAGATATAGCATCCACATCAGCATCCACTCCTGAATGTCAGCCACTAGTACCGTTCCTTCAGATATAGCATCCACTCCTGAATGTTAGCCACTAGTACCATTCCTTCAGATATAGCATCCACATCAGCATCCACTCCTGAATGTCAGCCACTAGTACCGTTCCTTCAGATATAGCATCCACTCCTGAATGTCAGCCACTAGTACCGTTCCTTCAGATATAGCATCCACATCAGCATCCACCACTGAATCCACTCAGCCACTAGTACCGTTCCTTCAGATATAGCATCCATTCCAACTGAAATGTCAGCCACTAGTACCGTTCCTTCAGATATAGATATAGCATCCACTACAGCATCCACTAGTACCGTTCCTTCAGAATGTCATCCACTAATACCCACTACTCCTTCAGATATAGCATCCCCATCAGCATCCACTCCTGAATGTCAGCCACTAGTACCATTCCTTCAGATATAGCATCCACTCCTGAATATCAGCCACTAGTACCGTTCCTTCAGATATAGCATCCACATCAGCATCCACTCCTGAATGTCAGCCACTAGTACCATTCCTTCAGATATAGCATCCACTCCTGAATGTTAGCCACTAGTACCATTCCTTCAGATATAGCATCCACATCAGCATCCACTCCTGAATGTCAGCCACTAGTACCGTTCCTTCAGATATAGCATCCACTCCTGAATGTTAGCCACTAGTACCATTCCTTCAGATATAGCATCCATATCAGCATCCACTACTGAATGTCAGCCACTAGTACCGTTCCTTCAGATATAGCATCCACTCCTGAATGTTAGCCACTAGTACCATTCCTTCAGATATAGCATCCACATCAGCATCCACTCCTGAATGTCAGCCACTAGTACCGTTCCTTCAGATATAGCATCCACTCCTGAATATTAGCCACTAGTACCTGTTCCTTCAGATATAGCATCCACCTCAGCAACCACTACTGAATGTCAGCCACTAGTACCGCTCCTTCAGATATAGCATCCACTCCTTCCACTAGTTCAGATATAGCATCCACATGTCAGCCACTCAGCATCCACCAGTCCTTCAATGTCAGCCATAATGTACCGTTCCGTTCCTTCAGATATAGCATCCACATCAGCATCCACTCCTGAATGTCAGCCACTACTATCGTACCTTCAGATATCCTTCAGCCACTAGTACCGTTCCAGATATAGCATCCACCTCTGAATCCAATCCAATGTCAGTACTAATTCCTTCAGATATAGCATCCTCTCTGAATGTTAGCCACTAGTACCGTTCCTTCAGATATAGCATCCACATCAGCATCCACTCCTGAATGTCAGCCACTAATACCGTTCCTTCAGTTATAGCATCCACATCAGCATCCACTCATGAATGTCAGCCACTATACCGCTCCCTTCAGATATAGCATCCACTCCTGAATGTCAGCCACTAGTACTGTTCCTTCAGATATAGCATCCACATCAGCATCCACTATGAATGTCAGCCACTAGTACCGTTCCTTCAGATATAGCATCCACTCCTGAATGTTAGCCACTAGTACTGTTCCTTCAGATATAGTATCCACATCAGCATTCACTCCTGAATGTCAGCCACTAGTACCATTCCTTCAGATATAGCATCCACATCAGCATCCACTCCTGAATGTCAGCCACTACTATCGTTCCTTCAGATATAGTATCCACATCAGCATCCATTCCTGAATGTCAGCCACTAGTAACGTTCCTTCAGATATAGCATCCACATCAGCATCCACTCCTGAATGTCAGCCACTAGTACCCTTCCATCAGATATAGCATCCACATCAGCACCCACTCCTGAATGTCAGCCACTAGTACCGTTCCTTCAAATACAGCATCCACATCAGCATCCACTCCAATGTCAGCCACTAGTACCATTCCTTCAGATATAGCATCCACAAAGTTAGCCATTAGTACTGTTCCTTCAGATATAGCATCCACCTCAGCATCCACCCTGAATGTCAGCCACTAGTACCCTTCCTTCAGTTATAGCATCCACATCGGCATCCACTACTGAATGTCAGCCACTAGTACCGTTTTTTCAGATATAGCATCCCCATCAGCATCCACCCTGAATGTCAGCCACTAGTACCATTCCTTCAGATATAGCATCCACTACTGAATGTTAGCCACTAGTACCATTCCTTCAGATATAGCATTCACATCAGCATCCACTCCTGAATGTCAGCCACTAGTACCGTTCCTTCAGATATAGCATCCACTCCTGAATGTTAGCCACTAGTACCATTCCTTCAGATATAGCATCCACATCAGCATCCACTCCTGAATGTCAGCCACTAGTACCGTTCCTTCAGATATAGCATCCACTCCTGAATGTCAGCCACTAGTACCGTTCCTTCAGATATAGCATCCACATCAGCATCCACTCCTGAATGTCAGCCACTAGTACCGTTCCTTCAGATATAGCATCCACTCCTGAATGTCAGCCACTAGTACCGTTCCTTTAGATATAGCATCCACATCAGCATCAACTACTGAATGTCAGCCACTAGTACCGTTCCTTCAGATATAGCATCCACATCAGCATCCACTACTGAATGTCAGCCACTAGTACCGTTCCTTCAGATATAGCATCCACTCCTGAATATCAGCCACTACTACCGTTCCTTCAGATATAGCATCCCCATCAGCATCCACTCCTGAATGTCAGCCACTAGTACCATTCCTTCAGATATAGCATCCACTCCTGAATGTTAGCCACTAGTACCGTTCCTTCAGATATAGCATCCACATCAGCATCCACTCCTGAATGTCAGCCACTAGTACCATTCCTTCAGATATAGCATCCACTCCTGAATGTTAGCCACTAGTACCATTCCTTCAGATATAGCATCCATATCAGCATCCACTCCTGAATGTCAGCCACTAGTACCGTTCCTTCAGATATAGCATCCACTCCTGAATATTAGCCACTAGTACTGTTCCTTCAGATATAGCATCCACCTCAGCAACCACTACTGAATGTCAGCCACTAGTACCGTTCCTTCAGATATAGCATCCACTCCTGAGTGTTAGCCACTAGTACCATTCCTTCAGATATAGCATCCACATCAGCATCCACTCCTGAATGTCAGCCACTAGTACCGTTCCTTCAGATATAGCATCCACTCCTGAATATTAGCCACTAGTACTGTTCCTTCAGATATAGCATCCACCTCAGCAACCACTACTGAATGTCAGCCACTAGTACCGTTCCTTCAGACATAGCATCCACTCCTGAATGTTAGCCACTAGTACCAGTCCTTCAGATATAGCATCCACATCAGCATCCACTCCTGAATGTCAGCCACTACTATCGTTCCTTCAGATATAGCATCCACTCCTGAATGTTAGCCACTAGTACCGTTCCTTCAGATATAGCATCCACATCAGCATCCACTCCTGAATGTCAGCCACTACTATCGTTCCTTCAGATATAGCATTCACTCCTGAATGTTAGCCACTAGTACCGTTCCTTCAGATATAGCATCCACCTCAGCATCCAATCCTGAATGTCAGCCACTAATACCGTTCCTTCAGATAGAGCATCCTCTCATGAATGTTAGCCACTAGTACCGTTCCTTCAGATATAGCATCCACATCAGCATCCACTCCTGAATGTCAGCCACAAATACCGTTCCTTCAGTTATAGCATCCATATCGGCATCCACTCATGAATGTCAGCCACTAGTACCGTTCCTTCAGATATAGCATCCACTCCTGAATGTCAGCCACTAGTACTGTTCCTTCAGATATAGCATCCACATCAGCATCCACTCCTGAATGTCAGCCACTAGTACCGTTCCTTCAGATATAGCATCCACTCCTGAATGTTAGCCATTAGTACTGTTCCTTCAGATATAGTATCCACATCAGCATTCACTCCTGAATGTCAGCCACTAGTACCATTCCTTCAGATATAGCATCCACATCAGCATCCACTCCTGAATGTCAGCCACTACTATCGTTCCTTCAGATATAGTATCCACATCAGCATCCATTCCTGAATGTCAGCCACTAGTAACGTTCCTTCAGATATAGCATCCACATCAGCATCCACTCCTGAATGTCAGCCACTAGTACCGTTCCTTCAGATATAGCATCCACTCCTGAAAGTTAGCCATTAGTACTGTTCCTTCAGATATAGCATCCACCTCAGCATCCACTCCTGAATGTCAGCCACTAGTACCCTTCCTTCAGTTATAGCATCCACATCGGCATCCACTACTGAATGTCAGCCACTAGTACCGTTCCTTCAGATATAGCATCCCCATCAGCATCCACTCCTGAATGTCAGCCACTAGTACCATTCCTTCAGATATAGCATCCACTACTGAATGTTAGCCACTAGTACCATTCCTTCAGATATAGCATTCACATCAGCATCCACTCCTGAATGTCAGCCACTAGTACCGTTCCTTCAGATATAGCATCCACTCCTGAATGTTAGCCACTAGTACCGTTCCTTCAGATATAGCATCCACATCAGCATCCACCCTGAATGTCAGCCACTAGTACCGTTCCTTCAGATATAGCATCCACCCTGAATGTCAGCCACTAGTACCGTTCCTTCAGATATAGCATCCACATCAGCATCCACTCCTGAATGTCAGCCACTAGTACCGCTCCTTCAGATATAGCATCCACTCCTGAATGTCAGCCACTAGTACCGTTCCTTTAGATATAGCATCCACATCAGCATCAACTACTGAATGTCAGCCACTAGTACCGTTCCCTTCAGATATAGCATCCACATCCACTACTGAATGTCAGCCACTAGTACCGTTCCTTCAGATATAGCATCCACTCCTGAATATCAGCCACTACTACCGTTCCTTCAGATATAGCATCCCCATCAGCATCCACTCCTGAATGTCAGCCACTAGTACCATTCCTTCAGATATAGCATCCACTCCTGAATGTTAGCCACTAGTACCGTTCCTTCAGATATAGCATCCACATCAGCATCCACTCCTGAATGTCAGCCACTAGTACCATTCCTTCAGATATAGCATCCACTCCTGAATGTTAGCCACTAGTACCATTCCTTCAGATATAGCATCCATATCAGCATCCACTCCTGAATGTCAGCCACTAGTACCGTTCCTTCAGATATAGCATCCACTCCTGAATATTAGCCACTAGTACTGTTCCTTCAGATATAGCATCCACCTCAGCAACCACTACTGAATGTCAGCCACTAGTACCGTTCCTTCAGATATAGCATCCACTCCTGAATGTTAGCCACTACTACCATTCCTTCAGATATAGCATCCACATCAGCATCCACTCCTGAATGTCAGCCACTAGTACCGTTCCTTCAGATATAGCATCCACTCCTGAATATTAGCCACTAGTACTGTTCCTTCAGATATAGCATCCACCTCAGCAACCACTACTGAATGTCAGCCACTAGTACCGTTCCTTCAGATATAGCATCCACTCCTGAATGTTAGCCACTAGTACCAGTCCTTCAGATATAGCATCCACATCAGCATCCACTCCCGAATGTCAGCCACTAGTAACGTTCCTTCAGATAATGCATCCATATCGGCATCCACTCCTGAATGTCAGCCACTAGTTCCCGTTCCTTTAGATATAGCATCCACATCAGCATCCACTCCTAAATGTCAGCCACTAGTACGGTTCCTTCAGATATAGCATCCACATCAGCATCCACTCCTGAATGTCAGCCACTAGTACCGTTCCTTCAGATATAGCATCCACATCAGCATCCACTCCTGAATGTCAGCCACTAGTACCGTTCCTTCAGATATAGCATCCACTCCTGAATGTTAGCCACTAGTACCGTTCCTTCAGATATAGCATCCACATCAGCATCCACTCCTGAATGTCAGCCACTAGTACCATTCCTTCAGATATAGCATCCCCATCAGCATCCACTCCTGAATGTCAGCCACTAGTACCGTTTCTTCAGATATAGCATCCACTCCTGAATGTTAGCCACTAGTACCATTCCTTCAGATATAGCATCCACATCAGCATCCACTCCTGAATGTCAGCGACTAGTACCATTCCTTCAGATATAGCATCCACTCCTGAATGTTAGCCACTAGTACCATTCCTTCAGATATAGCATCCACATCAGCATCCACTCCTGAATATTAGCCACTAGTACTGTTCCTTCAGATATAGCATCCATATCAGCATCCACTCCTGAATGTCAGCCACTAGTACTGTTCCTTCAGATACAGCATCCCCATCAGCATCCACTCCTGAATGTCAGCCACTAGTACCGTTCCTTCAGATATAGCATCCACTCCTGAATGTTAGCCACTAGTACCATTCCTTCAGATATAGCATCCACCTCAGCATCCACTCCTGAATGTCAGCCACTAGTACCGTTCCTTCAGATATAGCATCCACTCCTGAATGTTAGCCACTAGTACCGTTCCTTCAGATATAGCATCCACTCCTGAATGTCAGCCACTAGTACCGTTCCTTCAGATATAGCATCCACATCAGCATCCACTCCTGAATGTCAGCCACTAGTACCGTTCATTCAGATATAGCATCCACATCAGCATCCACTCCTGAATGTCAGCCACTAGTACCGTTCCTTCAGATATAGCATCCACTCCTGAATGATAGCCACAAGTATCGTTCATTCAGATATAGTATCCCCATCAGCATCTACTCCTGAATGTTAGCCACTAGTAGCGTTCCTTGAAATATAGCATCCACTCCTGAATGTCAGCCGCTAGTACCGTTCCTTTAGTTATAACATCCACATCAGCATCCACTCCTGAATGTCAACCACTAGTAACGTTCCTTCAGATATAGCATCCACATCAGCATCCACTCCCTGAATGTCAGCCACTAGTATCGTTTCTTCGGATATAGCATCCACATCAGCATCCACTCCTGAATGTCAGCCACTACTAGCGCCCTTCAGATATAGCATTCACTTCTGAATTTTAGCCACTAGTACTGTTCCTTCAGATATAGCATCCACCTCAGCATCCACTACTGAACGTCAGACACTAGTACCGTTCCTTCAGATATAGCATCCACATCAGCATCCACTCCTGAATGTCAGCCACTAGTACCGTTCCTTCAGATATAGCATCCATATCAGCATCCACTCCAGAATGTCAGCCACTAGTACCGTTCCTTTAGATATAGCATCCACATCAGCATCCACTCCTGAATGTCAGCCACTAGTACCGCCTTCAGATATAGCATCCATCAGCATCCACTCCTGAATGTCAGCCACTAGTACCATTCCTTCAGATATAGCATCCACTCCTGAATGATAGCCACTAGTATCGTTCATTCAGATAGAGTATCCCCATCAGCATCTACTCCTGAATGTTAGCCACTAGTAGTGTTCCTTGAAATATAGCATCCACTCCTGAATGTCACCCACTAGTACCGTTCCTTTAGTTATAACATCCACATCAGCATCCACTCCTGAATGTCAACCACTAGTAACGTTCCTTCAGATATAGCATCCACATCAGCATCCACTCCTGAATATCAGCCACTAGTACCGTTTCTTCGGATATTGCATCCACATCAGCATCCACTCCTGAATGTCAGCCACTACTAGCGCTCCTTCAGATATAGCATTCACTTCTGAATTTTAGCCACTAGTACTGTTCCTTCAGATATAGCATCCACCTCAGCATCCACTACTGAACGTCAGACACTAGTACCGTTCCTTCAGATATAGCATCCACATCAGCATCCACTCCTGAATGTCAGCCACTAGTACCGTTCCTTCAGATATAGCATCCATATCAGCATCCACTCCTGAATGTCAGCCACTAGTACCGTTCCTTTAGACATAGCATCCACATCAGCATCCACTCCTGAATGTCAGCCACTAGTACAGTTCATTTAGATATAGCATCAACATCAGCATCCACTCCTGAATGTCAGCCACTAGTACCGTTCCTTCAGATATAGCATCCACATCAGCATCCACTCCTGAATGTCAGCCACTAGTACCATTCCTTCAGATATAGCATCCACTCCTGAATGATAGCCACTAGTATCGTTCATTCAGATATAGTATCCCCATCAGCATCTACTCCTGAATGTTAGCCACTAGTAGCGTTCCTTGAAATATAGCATCCACTCCTGAATGTCAGCCACTAGTACCGTTCCTTTAGTTATAACATCCACATCAGCATCCACTCCTGAATGTCAACCACTAGTAACGTTCCTTCAGATATAGCATCCACATCAGCATCCACTCCTGAATGTCAGCCACTAGTACCGTTTCTTCGGATATTGCATCCACATCAGCATCCACTCCTGAATGTCAGCCACTACTAGCGCTCCTTCAGATATAGCATCCACTTCTGAATTTTAGCCACTAGTACTGTTCCTTCAGATATAGCATCCACCTCAGCATCCACTACTGAATGTCAGCCACTAGTACCGTTCCTTCAGATATAGCATCCACATCAGCATCCACTCCTGAATGTCAGCCACTAGTACCGTTCCTTCAGATATAGCATCCACATCAGCATCCACTCCTGAATGTCAGCCACTAGTACCGTTCCTTCAGATATAGCATCCACTCCTGAATGTCAGCCACTAGTACCGTTCCTTCAGATATAGCATCCACATCAGCATCCACTCCTGAATGTCAGCCACTAGTACCGTTCCTTCAGATATAGCATCCACATCAGCATCCACTCCTGAATGTCAGCCACTAGTACCGTTCCTTCAGATATAGCATCCATACCTGAATGTCAGCCACTAGTACCGTTCCTTCAGATATAGCATCAACATCAGCATCCACTCCTGAATGTCAGCCACTAGTAACGTCCATTTAGATATAGCATCAACATCAGCATCCACTCCTGAATGTCAGCCACTAGTACCATTCTTTCAGATATAGCATCTACATCAGCATCCACTCCTGAATGTCAGCCACTAGTAACGTCCATTTAGATATAGCATCAACATCAGCATCCACTCCTGAATGTCAGCCATTAGTACCATTCCTTCAGATATAGCATCTACATCAGCATCCACTCCTGAATGTCAGCCACTAGTACCATTCCTTCAGATATAGCATCCACTCCTGAATGATAGCCACTAGTACCGTTCATTCAGATATAGTATCCACATCAGCATCCACTCCTGAATGTTAGCCACTAGTAGCGTTCCTTCAAATATAGCATCCACTCCTGAATGTCAGCCACTAGTACCGTTCCTTTAGTTATAACATCCACATCAGTATCCACTCCTGAATGTCAACCACTAGTAACGTTCCTTCAGATATAGCATCCACATCAGCATCCACTCCCTGAATGTCAGCCACTAGTATCGTTTCTTTGATATAGCATCCACATCAGCATCCACTCCTGAATGTCAGCCACTACTAGCGCTCCTTCAGATATAGCATCCACTTCTGAATTTTAGCCACTAGTACTGTTCCTTTAGATTTTGCATCCACCTTTATCCATCCACTGAATATCAGCCACTAGTACCGTTCCCTTCAGATATAGCATCCACATCAGCATCCACTCCTGAATGTCAGCCACTACTACCGTTCCTTCAGATATAGCATCCACTCCTGAATGTCAGCCACTACTACCGCTCCTTCAGATATAGCATCCACATCAGCATCCACTCCTGAATGTCAGCCACTAGTACCGTTCCTTCAGATATAGCATCCACATCAGCATCCACTCCTGAATGTCAGCCACTAGTACCGTTCCTTCAGATATAGCATCCACTCCTGAATGTCAGCCACTAGTACCGTTCCTTCAGATATAGCGTCCACTCCTGAATGTAGCCACTAGTACCGTTCCTTCAGAAATAGCATCCACATCAGCATCCACTCCTGAATGTCAGCCACTATTACCGTTCCTTCAGATATAGCATCCATATCAGCATCCACTCCTGAATATCAGCCACTAGTTCTGTTCCTTCAGATATAGCATCCATTTCTGAATGTCAGCCACTAGTACCGTTCCTTCAAATATAGCATCCACAACTGAATGTTAGCCACTAGTACTGTTGCTTCTGATATAGCATCCACATCAGCATCCACTCCTGAATGTCAGCCACTAATAACGTTCCTTCAGATATAGCATCCACTACTGAATGTTAGCCACTAGTACTGTTCCTTCTGATATAGCATCCACTCCTGAATGTCAGCCACTAATAACGTTCCTTCAGATATAGCATCCCCATCAGCATCCACTCCTGAATGTCAAAATACTAGTACTGTTCCTTCAGATATAGCATCCACTCCTGAATGTTAGCCACTAGTACTGTTACTTCAGATATAGCATCCACCTCAGCATCCACTACTGAATGTCAGCCACTAGTACCGTTCCTTCAGATATAGCATCCACTCCTGAATGTCAGCCACTACTACCGTTCGTTCAGATATAGCATCCCCATCAGCATCCACTCCTGAATGTCAGCCACTAGTACTGTTCCTTCAGATATAGCATCCACTCCTGAATGTTAGCCACTAGTACTGTTACTTCAGATATAGCATCCACCTCAGCATCCACTCCTGAATGTCAGCCACTAGTACCGTTCATTCAGATATAGCATCCACTCCTGAATGTCAGCCACTACTACCAGTTCCTTCAGATATAGCATCCCCATCAGCATCCACTCCTGAATGTCAGCCACTAGTATTGTTCCTTCAGATATAGCATCCACTCCTGAATGTTAGCCACTAGCACTGATACTTCAGATATAGCATCCACCTCAGCATCCACTACTGAATGTCAGCCACTAGTACCGTTCCTTCAGATATAGCATCCACTCCTGAATGTCAGCCACTACTACCGTTCCTTCACATATAGCATCCACATCAGCATCCATTCCTGAACGTCAGACACTAGTACCGTTCCTTCAGATATAGCATCCACATCAGCATCCACACCTGAATGTCAGCCACTAGTACCGTTCCTTCAGATATAGTATCCACTCCTGAATGTCAGCCACTAGTACCGTTCCTTCAGATATAGCATCCATATCAGCATCCACTCCTGAATGTCAGCCACTAGTACCGTTTCTTCGGATATAGCATCTACATCAGTATCCACTCCTGAATACCAGCCACTAGTACCGTTCCTTTAGATATAGCATCCACTCCTGAATGTTAGCCACTAGTACTGTTCCTTCATATATAGCATCCACATCAGCATCCACTCCTGAATGTCAGCCACTAGTACCATTCCTTCAGATATAGCATCCACTCCTGAATGTCAGCCACTAGTTCTGTTCCTTCAGATATAGCATCCACATCAGCATCCACTCCTGAATGTCAGCCACTAGTAGCGTTGCTTCAAATATAGCATCCATTCCTGAATGTCAGCCACTAGTACCGTTCCTTTAGTTATAGCATCCACATCAGCATCCACTCCTGAATGTCAGCCACTAGTACCGTTTCTTCGGATATAGCACCCTGTCCTGAATGTTAGCTACTAGTACTGTTCCTTCAGATATCGCATTCCATTCTATTCATGCTACCAATCATCCAGTTTCAGCTGATATACCATCATTAACTGTTACTGCAGCTGGTAACATTTTACTAAAGGAAATACCCAAATCTCTAACAGTAAAAGTGTTTGCAAGCCAAGAGACAGATGTATGGATATGGAACATTAATGATGCTATCAGAATAGATTACTGGATCTGTAGTGGACCCTCATCATGCCAGAATCATGATGGCAACCTTTCAAACTCACGCAAACTGTATAAAAATGCTGTAGTAGAGAATATGAAGGCAAGGTATTTATCAAACAATTTCTTCATACATAAATGGCTACTTTATTCACCATTACAAGGTTGTTTGTACTGCTTTGTATGTTGCCTATTGTCCAAGAAGGAATCTCCCTTTGCTACACTGGGTTTCAATGACTGAAAGCAAAGCAATGTTATTGTAGGACATGTAAATAGAGAAGAACATCAAAAGTGCATAACAGCATATTTGCTGTCATGCACTTTTGTCATGCAAATTTGCCAATTCTTGGAGAAAATCAGATTATTGGGTCAGCCAAAAAAATGGCAACTATTTAGAGCTGCTGAGTGAATTTAGCTGTTTCTTGAAAGAACATTTCAAAATGTATGGAAATCCTGGAAAAGGGAATCCGTCATATTTATTTGTAAATATTTGTGAGGAATTTATTGAATTAATGGGATAAGAAGTTCATTGTCTTATTCTTGGAGAAGCAAAAGAGTCAAAGTATTATTCAATAAGTGTAGATACACTCCAGGCATCTTACACACAGATCAACTGACATTTACTGTTCGATACATTAAAGGCTGTGAGCATGTGGAGCGTTTTTTGATGTCCATCCCCGTCTTTTCTCATGGAGCAAAGGATCTGACACTGTTGTGGATTTTCTTAATGAGAACAAAATTCCACTATGAAACTGCTGTGGTCAGTCATACGATAATGCCTCAAATATGCCTGGACAATATATTGGATTACATGCATGGATTCATCAACTCAATGTGTTTGCCATCTTTATCACCTATTCTGGACACAGCCTGAATTTGGAAGTAAAAGCAGCAGAGTATTGTTTACAGCAGGTTCATGCTTTCTATGGGGTTTTCAAGAAAATAAAACATTCACTAGATTCTCTATCAGCTGACAATGAACAGCAAGTAAATCCAAGTTGAGAGGAAGAAGGATTAAGCCAAAAAAAAAAAAAAAAAAAAAAAAATGGAAAACCTGGAACCAATCTTTCTCACAATTCTTTGCAATATCTTGCTGGAAAGAATGAACAAAACAATCAAGAGCCTGCAACCAAAGCATGTGAACATCCTTGTTGCCATGAATCTACATGAGTCTATGAAACCTAACTTCAGGAAACTGGAGACGAATATAGTGAATATGAATTCAAAGCCAGGAATATATGTCTAGATGCAGATTATAGTGATGGGAAAAAAACAGGAATAAAAACAAAGTATGTATCTTAAGAGATATTATGGATCAGCAAAAATGGTACTTCTTGGTAAAACTGAAAAATTCAAGGTGGAAACTTTCCTCCCTATTCTGAATACGCTAATCTTTGAACTGACAAAATGTGCAGAGGCTTATTCAGATTGGAAATCATTTTTTTTTTTCAGTGAATTGAAACCATTGCTTCTGATACACTAATGAAAAAGTGTGAATATCTGTATATGTATTATGAAGATCTGAATTGTGATGACCTTTAAAAATAATGTGAGTATCTCAAGCATTACTAGGATCTTGATGAAAATTCTGAAACTCTCCCTGCACTGTACAGAAAAATTATTTTGGTCAATTTGAAATCTGTATTTCCAAATGTTGAAATTGCACTCAGAATGTTCATGTGCATAATGGTGACCAATTGCACAGGAGACTGTTTTTCTTTTTTCAAGACTCTAACTTATCTGCTTTGTAGCACAATGTGGCAGTATTGTTTGAACTGGCTTTCACTCATATGCATGGAAAATGACATTCTATTCCTGAAAGCCACTGATTTCAAGCCAATAATAAAACAATTCTCTGAAAAGAAATGCCACAAATGCTTGTTATGAGAAGTTTGTAGTAATTTCCTACTGTGTCATCTAATCTGAATGGCTTACTGAGTATGTTAATGTACTCTTCCCCTGTGGTGATTATCATCACATACATACAAATCATGCGACAAGCATTCATTGGTTAATTTCTTCAAAAGTAGCTTGCTGATTGGTCAATTCCGACCAATCAGATCGCCTGCACATGATGAATGATTTTTCCCATATTTCTGCTTCGGAGCCGATCACGTGTAACACAGCTTTATGTAAAAAAAAAAAACACGACTAAGCTCCCTCGTATTTCTCAACCACATGGTCATTCTTGGAGTGTGGTTTGGACCCGACCTCCAGCTGGAGAAAAATTGGTTTGAAGTACGAGCAAAGGTCGACGCTGCTGGTCAGACTTGGTGTTGTTGGAGGTTGTCCGTGAAAGGCAGGGTGGAGGTGTGTGCTACATACATTTTCTCGATTGTCCGTACTTCCTCTCTGTGATGACCATGAGAAGCTGCTCGAGTGCTCACTATCCTCCATTTTATGGAGGGGGATACAGGAATCAGGTTGACAGACGAGTCTGTGTACAATGTCCATGTCATGGGCGGCTGAGAATGCCACACTTATGGAGCCACAAACGTGCCTCCAGGTTGCTTTTCCTACACCGCGTGTTGACAGGAGGAAATCCGATTATGGCAGGGATTGTTAGGCACACATTCCCTCGCCTTACTATTAATCCCCCATCTTGCGGGTTGAGCACCATTGTAAGCCCTGGGATCAATTGGATTTCCTTTGCGATTGCCGGTTGGCCGTTCCTTGATCCAGTGACCTTTCACAGCCTAGGAAGGTCTTCTATCGTTTTTTCGTGGAGGGAGTCGCAAAGGATTCCCAACGTGATATGCTCGGCTTGTCGGAGGATGAGTTTCACTCTTACTGGTCTTGGGCACCAGCGACGGATTACCTCAGTAACCCTGAGTTTTCGCTTATCTGGTGATTTGCTCGGAATTGGCTGCCTCTCAATGACAAGGCCTTCATATGGGGCTTGGCGGATTTGCCAGACTGTGAATGGTGTGGCTTTGGTTTAGAAGAAACGGCTTTGCATGCCTTCTACCATTGCCCCCGGGTCCGCCCCTTATGGGACCATGTCGGCCAGCTGATGGCTTGTCTCGCTCCTGAAAAACTTGTGCCCATTGATCGCGCATATGTGTGAGACAATGTGTCGCCTCCTGTATTCTGTGGTGAAACGGATGGTGTTTCTGACACTGCTGGCCATGGCTCGAATGGTGATTTGGACGACGCTGATGGAGGAAGACTTGCGAGGCACCCGTCTTTCTCATCAGGATCTGATCCAATTCTTTGAGCATCAGCTTAAGATGAAGATCAGAACTGATAGAAAATGCTTGCATTCGTCGTAACCGGCTACACTTTTCACGCAGAAACTTCTCTGAATCAACACACAGCATTTCACCCTACCAGGAACAATTTCTTACAATACAGTGTGACCTGGATATAAGAGAAACCCGGATATAAGAGAGATTTTCTCTGGTCCCAAATTAGAGCCTGTGTTAATGTATATAAATTAGACCAAACCCGGATATAAGAGACTTCTTCGGTCCCGACAACTCTCTTATATCCGGGTTACACTGTACTAAAAAATGATAATAACTCACCACTAATAAGTATTCGTAAACATTCAATCAAACATCAAAACAACTAAAAGTACACAACTCATACCAGCCTTGGACAATAATTTAAACAAGCACACGCATACACACTATTGACTGAACTGCCACAAAAGACATTTTTGTATATTAACAAATACTTAGCTTAATTTCACACACAAACCTTAATAACAGCTTCACACACACTGAAACTTGGTATAAATACACTACATAATTCAACTCAACCATTCACACTTGTTCAACCTTTGATTCATTTATGATTTATGTATTTTTATTCTATAAATCCATGTTATTTTTATATCTTTAACTACATTGTTTTCGCTTTGATTTATTTTGAATGATTTGTCTTCACTCTTCAATATTCATGTTTCTAAATTTGTTGTGGATGAATGTTTAAGAACACTAACATCATTAACTCTATCGATAAAATAACCTTCTGATACATTCGCCAGTCTGCAACAAGTAATTTTGTGTTTTTCAAGCCTTGTATATTGTTCAAATGTTTATCATGTTGATTCGTTCTTGCTGTACAGAATGTTTTTAATGTTTTAACAATAGTTTTGTTGAATTGCCAGTAAAATAAATATATGTCTAATTCAACTATTTACTTTTTATTTCTGTGAGTGGTTGTTGTAGGGGCCCCAGCACACTGGTTTGCCTAAAGGTCCATAATGCTGTTAAGACAGCCCTGTTTTTATATTCATTAACAATAACATTTATTAACGTAACCCCTTGCATCTTAGTGGCTTTGTTAACTTGCTAGAAAAAAGAAAATTCATGTCCTTTCCACAGGTCTGGGATCCCTACCACTTTGACTTACATTTTCATTCAGTACTTGACGAACTTACCTGAGAAAAGTTAGAGGGTAAAACAGCCAAAACGTTGTGATAACAAAAATAACGATATTAGTCCAATTGTAAATAATGCAAATATGGCTTTGGAAAAGTTTAGGCTTTTTTTTTTTTTTTTAATCTCTGGTTATAAAATGCTGATGGGATCTTCGTTGAAATGTTTGAAAATTCTTTCACATCCCAACTAATGAATTATCTCCCTTAGATTTCTTTCCATCGTTTTGTGATTTTTTTTTTTTTAATAAATAAAAAAGAAATATAATTCAACATTTATATAAGAAGAGAATAAAACTTCTAAGTTTTACAATCAGGATAAAATAAAAAGGCCGGACTTATTAGACTAGGAGTTTGGATTTTAAACAAAAACGAAAAAAATGTATCCTTGTGAATTTTTTTTTTTTTTATTACATATATGCGGTGATATTTGAAGACGACAAACTCAGGGTTGCCGGAAATGTCCTTGTTTAGACTCCTAGGGCCTTGACATGGGTGATTATTATTATGTTTAGTAGTTTAGTACCTTCAAGACTTACACTTGTTGCTCAAAAAAAGAAAAAAAAAAGTGAAATTGTGATCAGAATATGAAACTAGGTAAAAAAAAAAAAAAACCTACGTAAAGGTTAAAAAAAAAAAGAAAAAAAAACACGAATAAAAAAAATGAAGAAAAAAACATATATATTTGAAAAAATCCAGAAATGAACTTTACAAACGTTTTTTTTTCAAGTTTGTGTTCCTGACTTTAAAAAAAAAAAAAGTTAAGATTTTTAATTATGTATATTTTTCTTTATTCAAAAAATAAGAATGAAACTCAATTTAAATAAGAGAATAAAAATAAAAATAAACAAATAAATAAATAAAAAGCTTATGTAAAAAAGGGCGATTTATTACCTGTTTTTACGAAGCGAGCGATAGCCAAACTTATTTCTTTTTATTTTCCGCCTAATTTTACTAATTATTGTCACATCAGCTTAGTTCTTTCTTTGAAACAAATCAATTAAATTTCCTTAAAAACAAATGGAAAAATCAATAATTATCATGTTCGAATAAAAAACTAACTCGGGGATGGATTTTTAATTTATTGGATTCAGTTGTTTAAGTAAAGTTTCTTTTTTGTTTTTTTGTGATTAAGAAGCGCACTGACTTTTGCTAGTAAAGCCGGCGTAGTCGAGCCAGTTTTCTTTTATCCAAACATTATGTTTCTTTTACGTGCTAAAAAAAAGAGGAAAAAGTTCAGAGACAACATGAGAGCTGTTCAATAATAACCTGGAACTTGGCGATAAAACACCTCCATAGCCACGACGACATATGAAGGGATAGTATTTTTACTTCATCGAAAGAAAAGTGCGACCTTACCTGGAAATTTGCATTAAAACTTTAAAATTTAAAAAAAAAAAAAAAATGCTAACGACGTCACGAAAAAGATTTCGGTTTGAAAGAAAGTGATTTTAATTAATATTTTATTTTTAGATCTTGTGAACTTTTAATTTTCGTTGAAGAAATTATAAAACGTTACAAAAAATATTAACCAAATTTGAAGTTCGCGTTAATAGTTTTGTATTTTAATTTAATTTTACAAGAATGTAAAAAATAAATCATAAAAGAAAAAATGGACTTTACTTTTTTGGGTCATCAGAAGTTGCTGAGAGAAGAGGTGAAACAATAATAAATCCAAGCCAAAAGGGGAACTCAGTGTTTACCAGGCTTCCCTGTGGAAATAAGAGTTTTGTATTAGAATCTGACTGTATATTTGCTTTCTCCGAAGAAAGTGCACTGGCGATCTGCCTGCGTAGAGTTGTGATGAGACGGAGAGGGGGGTAAATTAACTATTGAATTATTGTAATGAATGTAAATAACTGAATGTTTGATAATTATGAACTTATAAAAACTTCCGTTCTAAACATCGAGAACGTAAACAGGGACAACACGACAGTCACCTAAGGTCGGAGGTTACAGTTGAGTTGTCGAAATGTTGAGTTTAACAACGAAGAAGAAGATTAATTTATTTAAGATTACGAGGTGGTTTCAAACAGAAATATTTATTCCATTTTCGGTGGGTGGGAATTAGACATTATTATTATTATTCACACACAAATTTCAAATACTAAGAAATATTAAAAATTATAAAAATAATAATAGCAGATATTTAAATTAATTTAATTTTTTTAAAATCAATAAGCAAGACTAACAACCTTCTGAAAACCTGTCAATAACAAACAAACGAAAAATAATAAAAAAGGAACAAAAAAAGACACTGAACGAAAAGACTGAAAAAGAGAGAGAGAGAGAGAGAGAAAACGGAAAAAGGAAAGAACGAAAAGAAAAGAGAAAGAAAGAGAGGGGACGAAAAGAAAAAAGTGAGAACGAAAAGAATAAAAAGAGAGAGAGGGAGAGAGCGGAAAGCAAAGGAGAGTACGGAAAGAAGAAATATATATTTGTTTGTGAGATCGCCTTTACTTTCATTTGTAAGGTAGAAAAAAAGAAAATGCTGGTTAGATGGCGATGGTAACAAGGCACTTCCCGGGGTCCCCATCCAGGCTTGAGGTAGGGGGTGTTCGGTAGTAGTACGCACCGGCTTTGATGATGATGCGTTGTGTGTGAGTGACTTGCATGTGATTGTGCCATGTACACACACAGGTTGATGGAGTAAAACCTTGGAATAATGCATTACTCTCCCAGTTGTTCTAAACAATCCTTACCCTGGGTTAAGCAATAAAATCATTAAGTTGGAGACAAAGTTCTATGCGACATGCCCCTTTAGAGCGTTGGCGATCATGGCTCTCCACAATTTCCTGTCCGTTTTAACTTAGGTCTTTTTACCATCTTTCCCAAAAACTGCTCTGCCATCCATTCACTCAGGCTCGCTAAGTCGGTTATGCATTGCTTTCCTCTGTCTCTTTTACCTTCCATCTTCCCTGTTAGTATCAAATTTTCCGAACCCTCTTTCCTCATTACGTACCCCCCAAAACTTCCTGATCTTAAGCATAAGTGTCCTTGTTGTTGTCATTGTCTCTAGAAATCCGTCGCTGTTCACGTGTTCGGCCCATGGTATTTTCAGCATCCTTCTGTAGAAACATTTCTTTTGCTTCAAGTCCTCTTTTTCACCTGTGAGAAGATTGTCCATCATTTGCTGCCATGGAGGAAGACTGATACTACATAACAGTTCAGTATTCGTTTCGTTGTAACGATATTTTTCTGTTTCACAATACTTTGCTCGGCTTTTGGAAGGCATAAAGTTCATTTCTTTTAAAACCCCTATATTATGCAAAGGATGTTAAGAATACGGAGGAGGGAACAAGGAGAAAAATTTAAGAAAAATAAGAACTGCAAGAAAACGTATACTTACAATCAGAAAAAGACAACTGAAATTTCTGGAAAACACGAAAAAAGTGAGTCTAGAGAATTTAACACTCACAGAACAAACTGATAGTAAACGAACAGGGGGGGGGAGAGCAAATAACCTACTGAACAATTTTGTATTAATTAATGGATGGCATAACATTGAATTTTTATAGCTTATCAACCCTTTTTTCGTTTATTTAAAGACGAAACATTTTTGGGGTTGTAAGTAATTTTTTTTTGCGAGTGAATATTGCATACACAATTTTTTTCAGATGCAAGTCTTACTATTTAACCCACAGCTGGGGTATGAGCTAGATTCTCAGGTTTATTCCTTGTTTAGAATTGGGTTACCGGTTTCTTAAAATATTTTCATTCTCTTTCATTCCTCGTAGCCTCTTGCGTCTTAGTGGCATTATCGCCTTGGTTGGGGCGAATTGATAAAAAAAAAAAAAATAAAAAAATACCGTTCCCAAGCGTATTTGCGCGTAAACGGATGTAGCGAACATGACTAGAATTCAAACTCGGTTCTTCCGATTTTTTGTTTCGAGCCGCTATCCATTCAACACCACCCGAACATTCATGGCTGGCGGAACAAGGACAAAGAAGGATGTTAAAGTGTAAAAGTTTACAAGAGCAACAAAAATTTGGAAGCTGTAGAGATCCATGATCCTGGCTGGACATCTAAGTAGACACGAACTCGGCTATATGTATTTTTCGATTGAACATTTGCATGTTTCAGGAAAGCAAACAACAAAAAATCAATTTCATCGAGAAGAAATGAAAGAAAGGAAAAGACAAGAGAGGATAAATAAATATACTGCCTGCACTTTTATGTTATCAATAAAAATATTACAATGTCATACCCGAGTGTAAGAGCAGAAACAAATATGGCGCTGACGAAGGTTGGGGAATAATGGGTTTTAAAAAAAAATGAAGAAGTTTTTAATTGTGGTTTCTGGTGGCTGTTAATCCTTGTGGAACAGCTGGGAATTTAAGAAACCTTGCCGAGGAAAATACTACACAAGTTCAAATTTCATCGATAACAGACTTTTTTTCTGGCCGTCACTGCAAAAGAATTAAGGGTCCTAGAAAAGTTGCGATAAAAAAGGAAATAATAAATTATAAAATATTAAAAACTGAAGTAAAATACTACTAATGCTAGTGTTTGTTACATATTCTTTAATTAACCCTGAGCCTTTAGACGTGGTCTAGTAATAGCATCAAACATGTCCCGTTAGAGATCAATGACGACTGTGACAGCAGTTCATCCTCACTGACTACTTACGATTGGGCACCTCGGCGTGGTGTAATGGTTAGCAAGCTTGTCTCGCTAGAACAAGTTCGATCCTCACTGGGTGTTCCACGATTCCGGCCTTGTGCCACATCTAAACAGCGCTTAGAAAATCACTACTTACGATCTAGTTGCCATATCTCAGCTACGATTAGTCAATCAACAGCACTTTTATGTGGTGTAAATAGCATTCTTGCTAGGTAGAGGGACAGAAGAAAACAGAGTAGAACGATATGGTTGACAGGTAGCAACTGGATAAGTTTCGAAATCGCAGTGAAAAAAACTTGTAAGTAAAAAACAAATATTCAGCGTTGATTCTTTTCTTGTCAAAAATAAAAACTAAAGACAAAGAGAAGGTATAATTATACAAACACGAACTCTCGAACTATTTTCGAAGTTTTATTGAATTACTTTTTTGGTAAATTTCCGGACGAATTTTCAGTGTTCACACGGCATTGCATTATTTTTTTTTATTTTTTATTTTTTAATGAATTAAAACCTGGAACGTTAAAGAAAAAAAAATCGCGAATACCTCCCAAATTAAAAAATACATTATCAGAAAGGAAGTGATGAAACTGACTCCACCTCACAAATATTTACACAAAGTATTCTCATAAAATAACTTATTCAATAAAAGTCATTAATTAATGAATTGAATAGAAACTGCAAATTTCAGTGGTATTATTGGTTTTGTTACCCGTGCGCTAATATGCCTTAAAAGTTTTTCAAAATCGTCATAATTCCGTGCAAATGTACATGCTGAACTCGAATTAACAATTAAATTATGAAGAAACCTTACCGTTTTGGAGTTATCGACAAACAAAAAACAAAAAAAAAATCGGACTTCTTGTCGGTCTTTCGTCAGCCATTATCGGCTTAGTTTGAAGTAATTCACTGCGGCACACTTTGCAGAGGAGTTATAAAATTTGGGCCTATTTACTTCCTTTACAGAAATTCCTTGAAGAAATCAGTACGCGCTTCCGTAAAGCGATTTTTTTGATAAGTGTAATTTTACTTAATTTTTTAAGAAGAAAGTTAACTTTCAAATATATGAAAATATCGATAATAAAAATGCTATAAAGTAGATACTTCACTTACAAATATACACGAAAATTATAGATGTCTATAATGAACTAGATTTAGGGTCCTGTGTACAATTTCCTCGCCTCTGTCAGGATCACGTGAAGGCGCTGACTATGTTTAGGGACTGCTTTCACGAACAGAAAACGAGCAATATATATTGCTTTGAATAAGCAGTTCTGTGTCCCGATCTTTTTATTACACCCTTAGTCGTCCTCCACAATCTTTCAACTGTTTGCGTGTGGATATTTTTGTCTGTAGGGTCAATAAAATGTTCACTATGATTTATCTGCTTGTGTGTATATCCTTGGTCCGGTCTTCGCACATACGCCGACCAGCAATCACTGTAAATAATTGATCCTGGTTGGATGTGTCGCATAATCAAGGGAATAAGGGTATGGGCATCCCTGGCTTCTCCTTCACCGCAATCAGACGTAAGTTGGAGGAAGAAATGTCTTCTTGGAAACTCTTTTGATTCCGCCAAATAGCCAGACCGTTTTCAATCGACGTCTCACTACAAATAATTCTTCGTCCCTCTTGACTCGCCATAAGTAACTTCACCAAGACGATGCAACCAACTGCAAATAATTCTTCGTCCTTTTGGCTAGACGTCCACATCAATTCGATAAAATTTCCGGCAGTTAATTCAATGAGACGACTGAACTTTCTCACTACTTTGAACCTGAACATAAAAAAAAAAGATAAAAACACAAAAAATACTACACACACTTACAACGCCAAAAATCCACAGTGAGTACTCCTTTCTATCTGTGCGCACCTACACCTCGTGTTAACGAGATTTTTTTTCAAAACCTTCCTTCATATTGATAAAAACCTTTTTCCTGCCTTGTTCATCTTGCTTTCCTGTTTTGGCGCGGAACATTTTCTCTGATCTCGTACAAAGAGATACCTACTTGTTTTCCATCTAATAAAATTACACATGTTTTGCATCCAGACGCCTTTGTCATTTTATTCAGGCTATCTCTTTAATATTTATAATTTATGCACTTGTTGATTGACCCCTTTCCTCTCACTGTTCATTCACGCATTTTTTTTATACATTGTTTGTGGACTCGGTAGTTTAGTGTAGTGTCTGGCACAAGGCCACTTTTCTATTAAGCCAGCACTGCACGCTATCGGGTCCGTAACAACCGTTTCATCGATTTCTACCTCGACACCGGCTCCACCCAATTTCTCCTGCACATTTTCTAATCAAAACTGGCACACCTCACTGCAGAAGGAGTGCCAATTCACTGAAGTGTCAATCGCAATGTCTAAGTTTTCGAACATTATTCTGTGGCACCAGCTAAGATCAAGGAAATGGGTTACAAAAAGTAGCACTTTCTACGCCGGCAAGCGTGACTTCTCCAAAAGTGTATTTTTCCTATCACCAACACTGAAGCCACATTCTGTTTTCCGGCTGTTAGGACGTTTCGAACTGCTAGGACTGGAGACAAGTTTTCTGCAACGCCACGAGCAAGGTGAATGGCATCGAGGGCATTCCACGGAAGACGGTAATATTCCGTGTCGTCGAAGAAGTTCTACTGAAGCCTCTTCATTCATTCGAAAGCGTTGAATTGTTTCGTACGTTGAATTGCTTCGCGAGCCTGTGCATATTTTTTTTTGATAAAAAATTGAAACAAGTGAAAAAACTAAAAGTTGTTTGCGTGTATAAAAAGTCGCGATTTGTGGTTCCCAGTGATGACACGGACATTAGTCAGCAGGGGGTTGACGCCAGTCTATTTACTCATCCGAATACTATTCACATCCTCATCTACACTAGACGCTACCGTAGAAATGTCGAATTGCATAAATTGTTCCATCACGATGTACGAAGCAAGTCAAGTTCATTATAGACATCTATAATTTTCGTGTATATTTGTAAGTGAAGTGTCTACTTTATAGCATTTTTATTTTCAATTTTAAATAATAAAAATGCTTTAGTGTACAGTGTAACCCGGATATAAGAGAGTTGTCGGGACCGGAGAAGAAGTCTCTTATATCCGGGTTTGGTCTATTTTATATACATTAACACAGGCTCTAATTTGGGACCAGAGAAAATCTCTCTTATATCCGGGTTTCTCTTATATCCGGGTTACACAGTACTACTTATTTTGTTCTTTTCGTTATTTATGATTTATAAGTATTTTCATATATTTGAAAGTTAACTTTCCTCTTGTTAACACTTTGCAAAAAAAAAAAATTACTTTGTTCTTTTATTTGTCGATATTTTCATATATTTGAAAGTTAACTTTCTTCCTCTTAAAAAATTACTTTGTTATTCTTTTATTTGTCGATATTTTAAGTAAAACTACACTTATCAAAAAAAAAATCGCTTTACGGAAGCACGTACTGATTTCTGCAAGGAATTTCTGTAAAGGAAGTAAATAGGCCCAAATTTTATAACTCCGCCGCAAAGTGTGCCGCAGTGAATTACTTCAAAATAAGCCGATAATGGTTGACGAAAGACCGACAAGAAGTCTGATTTTTTTTGTCGATAACTCCAAAATAGTAAGGTTTCTTCATAATTTAATTCGAGTTCAGCATGTACATTTGCACGGTATTATGACGATTTGGGAAAAATTTTAAGGCATATTAGCGCACAGGTATCAAAACCAATATTTACCATTTCAGTAATTCCTTGATTTCTGGCATTTTTTAAAAACAATGAAAAAGTTTATTCATTCATGTTTCGTTTAATTTCAGAAATAACGCGTCTGTTTTTGGTACCAACCTTTAATACCAACGTTTTTTTTTAACCCAATAAAATATGTTTTTGGTAGGTTTTAGACTAAAACGTACCAAAAACTGAAAAACATATCTGTAATTTTAAAGAACTAAAACTTTTAATTCTTTAAAATTACAGATATTTGAATAAATAAATGCAGACGCAAATCAGGTCCAGTTTAGCAGTAAATGTAGATTTTAAAAGTGAATATTGTCATGTCGAACAAAAAATCATGCTCAAAAACTGAAAATCCACTCTAATTTTTAAAATATCGATCGGATTCAATGTAAAACTTACATTTCGTTCCTTGATGAAAGTGAAGTCTCGGAGAAAGAAAACACAGAGCAGAACAAACAAAATTCATAGAAAAAAAAAGTAAATAATTTTAATTTAAGCGAATCTCGTCTAAAAATCGAAGTTTTTGGATCAGAATGAAAAAGGGAAATAAAGGAACAGAGAGCTAGTGAAAATAGAATGTTTTTGAAGAGGAAACAAGCAGAAAAAAATATCATGGCTCTTTTTACTCGTAAGCAGCGCAAAGTTCTCCTAACACAGAAAGCACGGACACTGTATTTAACAAGAAAGAGGATGGATTATATTTTCACAAAATATCCTTTTTATGTCAAAATTTCTTACAAGAGTCACAACTGTCAGAAAAAAAAAGTGATACAGTAACAGTTAAAAAATTCTTACCTCTACTGCAGGTATGAAGGATTAAAAATGTTCCACTGAGAGACTGCTGCTATTTTTGTAAAAGAAAACATTCTTTGCAAACATTAATATTCATTTCACGTGTGTTATTCAGGTTATTGGAGCATTACATAGGTATATAGTTAATATAAGTAGCAGCTGACCCCCTTAAAAACCAAAATGTTAAATTTCAAATTACAATGTTGGGGCTTAATTATTCATTACCGAGCGAGATCTTCATTAAGAAAATGTTGCCTTAAGTCGGGTTGAATTCCTTTTGACATAAAAGGAGAAAAATTAAATTAATAAAAGAAAAGTGTCTGAAGTTATGTGAAAGGTTTCGTTTCTATTCAGCGGTGAAGTCTCGGCAGTGTGAAATTACTCGCCCATTATTGGCTTTTAACCAATCACATGGCAAAAAAGAATTTACCTTCAACAATCCCAGAAAGCTAAGTATTTCAAAGTATTTCTCTTCGTCTACTTTTGAAAGTATGCAACTGTTCTGTTCTGTGTACAACAGACCTACTAGCACCCATCTCCCTTTATCGGCCCCTTTGCTTGGGGGCTTCTTTCTGACCCTACACCGGTTGAAGGTTCCCGGTGCTCAGCCTCTATCTAGTTTAGCTGCCCCCAGCACGGCCACATGGCATGCCCTCAGCTTGGCCGCATGCCATAGTTTTCATCCTTTAAATATCTCGTCATTCTTGGACATCTCCGGTAAGAACTATCGCCTTTCTTCCTTCCTATTATGGAATTATTTAATGCAAGCATTATTTTTTAGTATCATTTCCTTCCTTAAACGAACTTTGTTTACCTTCTCACCACGTGCGGAACCGCCATCTTTCCTCTCGGAACTTGACTGTTACTCAGCATAATTTGTATTCTTTTTCTTCTATGAGTATTTCTTATGTTCAAATGCTTCTATTCTGTAAGCTTATCGTACCTACAACTACTTAAGGTCTTAGTAAATATTCACCTTCATTTTGTATTTCTGTATTTCTGAAGAAACGTGTTTTTATTTTCTTTCAGTTTTACCTTTGTCGACTGTCAATAAACCTGTGTCTAAAACATACCATGTCTCAGAGTCTTGATTGTCGATGAGAGTTTATGCTAACTGTCTCTAGGGTTGTGTACATTTCAACGAAATACACGCATCCCGGAGACAGTAAAACGGAGGCTCCCCTAATGGTCGGATATTTCGTGGTCTACACCAACCGTCGGAACTACGGACGCAACACCAACAACAGTAGTGTCACACAGTTCGCTTGAAAAAAACTATCCTCAGTATAACGAAGCTATTCTTTCGGCCTCTCTTCTACCACCAATCATCCTTTTTTCTCAACAATGGCAGACAACGTGTCAAATCGGTCAAGGACTCATGCCTCCCGCTACTCTCGGTCTTCCAGCAGATCGTCTACGGCGGCTGCTGCTGCTATCGCCCAAGCTAGGGCTGAAGCAGCCAAAACACGTTTAGCTTTCATCGACAAGGAGCTAAAAATAAGGATGGAGTTGGAGAAACTACAGCTTGAAAAGGAGACGGCTGCTGCCGTAGCTGAAGCAGAAGTTCTGAGGGAAGCTGCCGACGAGCTAAAAGAACGGTCCAGCTGCAACCACTCAAAACTCGACTGCACTCCCGCTGACCCTAGCACACGGGTCCGAGAATATAGCCGACCAAGCAAGCCAACCGAAACAAGAGATGACTGGACCCCAACCACCTCTTAATGAACAAATCGTTCAGGGATACCAGTATGGTCGGTTTGAACGCGGAGACCGACTTCTCCCTCATAGGCCAGGGAGCCCAGACAGACCTACCCAAACAACCCCACCTATTATCAGCTATCACTCCCCTAACTCACGTGTCGAAGACACTGAACCTCCTAACGACCGGTACCCCACCAACACCAGGAACGCCTCCCAGTCTCAATATACCTCAGACCTTGAGGTACTTCACCCGGCAGGAACTCATCACCACTGGACTGCCACCTTTTTAACGATAGACCTGAGGACTACAGAGCATGGAAGGGTCTTTCCAGAGTGCCATCAAACACCTCGGTCTCACATACAGCGAGGAAAATGGACCTCCTCGTAAAATGGCTTGGTAAAAGAGTCAGGGGAACATGCAAGGAGGCTAAGGTCAGCCCACCTGAACCACCCAGAAAGAGGGCTCATGAGAATATGGGCCCGACTCGAGGAGTGTTACGGGGCTCCCTGAAATGATAGAGGATGCTCTCTTCAAACGAGTAGATGACTTCCCCAGACTGTCAAACAACGATCTTCCTAGACTTAGGGAACTCAGCGATTTAGCTACCGAACTCTTGTCAGCTAGGGAAGATGGAAACCTTCCTGGCCTCGCCTACCTGGACACTGCTCGAGGGCTCCGCCCTTTTATAACCAAACTACCATCCTCACTTCAGGACAGATGGCTGTCTGTTGGTTCCGAATATAAGGAGCGGCACCAAGTTACGTTCCCTCCTTTTAAGGTATTTGTGAACTTTATTACACAACAACCTAGGATAAAAAATGATCCAAGCTTCAAAGTCAATCCACTGGTGGGTAGGTTCCCCTCACAAGAGAGCAAACAAAGGATGGTATCGGTGAATAAGACCGATGTGTCCCCCACAGTTTTCAACACCACGCGTCGGCAAAACAAGGATGGCAACGACCCCACCCAATATTGCCCATTACACAGAAAATTCCACTCACTGTTGAAATGCCGCGCCTTTCGAGAGAAACCCTTGAAAGAGCGTGAGACTTTTATAAGAAACAATGGCATCTGTTTCAAATGTTGCTCCTCCACAGCACACATAGCGAAATTCTGCAGAATGAATATTACATGCAATGAGTGTAACAGTGAAGAACACAACACTGCTCTCCATCCAGGACCACCACCTTGGCCCATCAGCATAAGATCCGCTGCAGAGAACGGCGGGAGGATACCCCCTATAGCTACTGGAGTGGTTTCGCAGTGCACACAAGTTTGCAGTGGTGACCTCTCAGAAAAGTCGTGCTCCAAGATATGCCTCGTCAATGTTTACCCTGCCGACCAACCAGACAAAACAGTAAGGATGTACGCCATCATCGATGAACAAAGCAACCGGTCTTTGGTACGCTCAGACTTTTTTGATACCTTTAAAAATGATGGGCCCAGTTTCCCTTATTCCCTTAAAACTTGTGCCGGAGTTATACAAATCATGGGAAGAAGAGCGTCAGGCTTCCAGGTGGAATCCTTAGACGGAAAAACAGCCTTCCACTTCCAAGTCTCGTCGAATGCGACAAAATACCCAACGACAGGTCCGGCATCCCAACTCCTGAGGCAGCCCTCCACCACCCACATCTGAGAAAAATAGCACACCTCATCCCCACCGTGGAGCCTAAAACTCCTATAATGCTCCTTCTGGGGCGTGACATTCTAAGGGTACAAAAGTGCGCCAACATATAAACGGCCCCCATGATGCCCCATATGCACAGAAACTGGACCTCGGATGGGTCATAGTCGGCAATGTCTGTTTAGGAAATTTCACCCACCCACCATAATAAACACATTGCATACACATATATCCGATGGGGACGCCCTACCCTTTTCGAACCGTGCCCGAACAAATTCGAAATTAAAGAGAGCTTCGGCATCAGCAAGAGACCATACTCCACCGAGATGGAAGACCACCTATTTCAACGGACCAAGGACGACGAAAGGGCGGCGCCTTCTGTTGAAGATATTGCCTTCCTGAACATTATGGAACTGGGGCTGAGAAAGACAAAGACAACAGTTGGGTCGCTCCTCTACCCTTTAGATCCCCCCCAACGTCGTCTCTCCTATAACAGGAAACTGGCAGAGAGTCGACTTTCTTCACCGAGACGTAGCCTCGATAAGAAACCTGCGATACAAAGACCCTTTACACGTAGGGGCGTTTTATCGACCCTCAACAGTCTGTATGACCCCTTGGGATTTGCTGCCCCCGTCACCATTCAAGGAAAGTTAATCTTGAGAGAGCTAACCCATGAAAACAGAGTGGGACTCACCTCTTCCTCAAGAAATGCACAAAATCTGGTCTTCATGGAGAGACTCCTTGGAAGCGCTAAACGAGGTCCGAATCCCTAGGGCCTTCACAAACATACCACTCTCAAAAGCAGTACATAAAGAGCTGCACATCTTTTCCGATGCATCGACCAAAGCCATCGCTGCAGTGGCCTATCTCAAGGTCACCGACGATAAAGGAAACAACCAAATTGGCTTCGTCACATGGAAAGCGAAACTTGCCCCACGACCCGAACATTCAGTTCCCAGACTGGAGCTCTGTGCCGCCCTCCTGGCAACCGAACTGAGTGAACTAAACACCTCCTCAGACCCGTTGCCAGGATTGTCCTTCTCTGTGACGAGAACTAGCACATTCCTTGACGTCCAAGACGTCAGGCGGGGAGTGTTCTGTTCTGTGTACAACAGACCTACTAGCACCCATCTCCCTTTATCGGCCCCTTTGCTTGGGGGCTTCTTTCTGACCCTACACCGGTTGAAGGTTCCCGGTGCTCAGCCTCTATCTAGTTTAGCTGCCCCCAGCACGGCCACATGGCATGCCCTCAGCTTGGCCGCATGCCATAGTTTTCATCCTTTAAATATCTCGTCATTCTTGGACATCTCCGGTAAGAACTATCGCCTTTCTTCCTTCCTATTATGGAATTATTTAATGCAAGCATTATTTTTTAGTATCATTTCCTTCCTTAAACGAACTTTGTTTACCTTCTCACCACGTGCGGAACCGCCATCTTTCCTCTCGGAACTTGACTGTTACTCAGCATAATTTGTATTCTTTTCTTCTATGAGTATTTCTTATGTTCAAATGCTTCTATTCTGTAAGCTTATCGTACCTACAACTACTTAAGGTCTTAGTAAATATTCACCTTCATTTTGTATTTCTGTATTTCTGAAGAAACGTGTTTTTATTTTCTTTCAGTTTTACCTTTGTCGACTGTCAATAAACCTGTGTCTAAAACATACCATGTCTCAGAGTCTTGATTGTCGATGAGAGTTTATGCTAACTGTCTAAGGGTTGTGTACATTTCAACGAAATACACGCATCCCGGAGACAGTACAGCAACCGTATAATTATTTACCCACTGCCTCACGCAGCAAGATGTGGCGCAAGGCCGGGTTTTAAAGTGGGGTATCCGAGCCCGTAGGCTCGGGCAAACATTCCCTATAGACCACGTAAAAACGGAGTCAGTTTCCCGAGACGAGACTCTGTTCTTCGGGCATAGCCTCGTCTGGGGGACACCCTCTGACACATGTCAGGTAAGTATGCAACCGTATAACCCTTCCAGGAGCAACAAACTCGCTTTCAAACATTTTCGAATATTATTATTTTGTGTCAGATCATTTAATCTGTTGTATGAACATTACCTCTTCATGGCAATTCGTTAAAACTACGGACTTTTAAAATTTCTGTTTTATTTTCCTGAAACGACCTACTGACATAATTTCAAGCGTGTAAATTCGTAAATAAATTCCTAATCTTGTTTTGTTAAAATTACCAGTATGTTTCCTTCATCATTAATTTTCTAGGTGTGGGTAAACCAAATGTTCATTTTGACCCCGACTCTCCACGCCACTATAAACTTACTAGTCACTTACTGTAAGGGTCCTCAACAGTGGCTCGATGACTGCTGTCCCACACTGAACCTCTGTGGGGGTTTTATAATTATTATTATTATTAAAAATAATAATAACAATAATAATAGTCTTTTTAGCTTTTTTTACCTATGTAAAATTGCATATAAACACACGGTATATATACATTCAAGTCAGAGATATGGTTGTCCACAAGAGGAACAGCCTAGGATGCAAGCTACGAATTGAGAATGATAAAATCAAACGAGTACGTAAATCTGTGAAGTGTTTTAATAAATGACAAAAACGTGAAACCGAAAACTGAAGATGTATTGGAATAGAGAAAGATGTCTTCCAAAAGCTAAGCAAAGAAACAGGGAAGTTTGATTTGATATAATGAAAATAGTAATAAACTGTCATGTAATACCAATCCGCCTCTATGGCAGTTCATGATGGACAATTTCTACACTGATGAAGAAATTTGAGGAAACAGAGACCTGGTTCTACAGAAGGATGCCGAGGATAACAGGGGCGGAACATATGAGCATCGATGAAGTTTTGAAAAAAAAAATGGAAACAAAAAGACGCTTATACTTAGAATTAGAAAGAGGGTTGAAATTACTCGGACACACAATGAGGAAAGAAGGCTTGGAGAATCTGGCATACATAAGGACATGTTGAAAGCAAAAGGAACAAAGTGAAAACCTACCTAACAAGCTTGCATAAATGGACAACAGAACAGCAATGGTGACGGTAAAAAGACAAACATTGCTAAAACTACAGTAGGAAGTTGTGGATAGCCATAATCGCCTGCGTACTAAAGGGACACGATCCATAAAAGAGAAGAATTGAGCGTGCTGAAATGAAGTGCATAAAATACAAGAGATTGCGCCGAATATGCATAATGACAGTTAATTAGGTATTGACGTCAACAAATTATCTGCGCAGACGGATCCGTATATGTCTTGTCTTACAAGACGCACACACGAATTCATACAATTTAAAGAATTCTAACCGATTACAAGTATTCCTGCCTGAAACAAAAAGTCGTCAACGAGAGAAAAAGTGCTGGCGACAACACATTCTTCAAATGAATTTTGATACCCAGGCAACATTTTCGTATATAAAATCCATCGCTAAGGACGCTGGAAAAAATATTCTGTTCCATCTACCGCTACAGAAATTATTGAACTCCTGCTATACTCTATTAATACAAGAATCAAGTCAGGACTAAATGGAGCATTGCTGTTACCATTGGGCTGGAGCTTCTCAATCCTTACTTTCGATCGAGTTCAAAAGCATGTACACGGCGTTATGTGTTATGAATTGTTTTCCACACTAAAACCACTTTCTCTACAGACGAAACGTTGCTAACCTCTCACTATTTCATTTTCATGGCAGACGTTCGAGCGAATTAAATACCATTGTTCCACCAGTCCAGACATTAAGAGCTAAGTCCCGCCACGTCACGCATACACAGTTAACTCATCCATATTTCTTTCATATTCGATTCGTAAGGAATAAATTCAATTTAGTTCCTTCCTAAGACCTATTAAAATGGGAAGCAGATTCCTGAAGAGATGCTTCCTTGATTACTAAAATCTTAACCTCTTCCAGGCGAAGGTCAACCGTTATCTATCCTACATATTTTCATAATATGCAATCATTTGCCATATACGCCAGCTACAAAAAATCAAAACCTTTCTTTTTTCTTCTAATTTCAGCTTCCAGCAACTGCCAGTGATTTTCGTCTGCAAAAGCCAAGTAACTTCTTGCTGACAAGCCTGATTTCTTAAATCGTCACAAATCGGCTCTGATTTAAATCAGAAATTTGATATTATGGGATTGTAACTTGCTTTCCTCATTGATTAAAAAGTCGCCAAACACGTCTCCTTAAACCAACGCCCGTCTGCAAAAACTATTTAGGCGTATTTTGAGCCCATAAGACTTGAGCCTTTTTTTTAAACAAATTTTTGTAAACCAAATTTTATACATATTTTTTTTATAAACCGTCAGGCTTCATTTTGGCGGTTCTTTTTCAACATCAACTTATATATACAAACACTACTACATACATACATACATACATACATACATACACACACACACACACACACACACACACACACACACACACACACACACAAACATATATATATATATATATATAGATAGATAGATAGATAGATATTGTGTATGTGAGACATAATACATATTGTATTAAAAATACCCCACTTTCCTAATAAACCGCCGCTAGAGGACGTTCCTTAGCCTTTGAATAGGAAGTAACATTGTCATTCTCTTTTTTTCCTATTTCACTCAGGGACTGTATGATGTAAGTCGAACGAGGAAAACGCTTTCCCCACTGGGGAATGCGTACACACACGTATGCATCTTTCGCTTCATTTTCTGTAGATTTTCTACACACATTTTACATACACGAACAATTCACTAGTTTCATCTCATTGTTTTGTTACACGAAATAATTTCCTATTGTCTATGTATAACTTTGTTAAATTGTCGTTTGTTTTATATATATATATATATATATATATATATATATATATATATATATTTTTTTGCTATTTTGTCATTTTATTACCCAGACTCGCATACAGAAGAGTCCGCCATTTTTGTTGTGGGATAAATACATCAGGAGACACATGTTTTCGACCTAAACACTCGACCAGAATACACCTGCAACAATATAATCTATCTCTCATATATACATAAGCTTACACATTAAATTTTATACAACCCATTTTTACTGTCTTCATTAAACTAGATTTTTATTTAACACATATGTATTAGTAGCTTTCTTTCTTAATAAATATTTTTAAAACACTCCACTTAAAAGAAAGTGTAAGAATCAAACCTATTCTTTTTTTACTATTTTATAAATTTACGCTTTAATCATTTTTATATAATTCTTCATTTCTTTTTTATTATATAAATTTGTATATTCTACTTTCCACGTCGATATCCGTTATCCTACCCGCTCATACATTTATAATATTTACTTGTCCATTTTCACAGTCTATTTTCCGTGGAACAGAAATATTGTTAAATTGTTGTTTAATAAAGTGTGGTGGTCATGCGTGTTTTTGATTTCTGTAATGAAGAGAGATTGACGTTAATTTATGGGAGTGAATTGGCCATATATTAATATAAGTATGGAAAAAAATCCTATGTATATACAATGAATAGTTTCGTAGAAAAGATACGCTCAGCAATAATGAGGCACCGGGACTCTTGTGAATAGAGCCCCGCATTTAAGGAAGCTGAGTATTAAGTCACGTATGCTTTAACGAATTGGGTTGACATGTTCTGAAGAGAAAGAAACACAAAGATGGTATTTACAGACACTGCTACGGAAGACACCAATCAAAATTATAACAGATGATTCCAACTCTGCGGAAGCACCTCCCTCATTGCACTAATGTTCACAAAGTCAAAATTGGGTTTACATGCAAATCAGAAGGAACAAATCATGCGAAAATCAATTTTCATAGGATATAAGACGAGTAGTACCTATTTGATAGATATTCCAGAAAATAAGAATAGACAATTTTCGGTCTCATCACTCGTATTTTTGTCCTTCTTGTGTTGATGTCAGAACGCTATAACCACTTGACTGTATCCCTTTTGCGTGTGAATACAATTCTTGCTTTTGTGAACTTTCTGCTTTATTACTGTTACTTTGCCTAGTTTTGACTTATATATATATATATATATATATATATATATATATATATATATATATATATATATATATATATATATATAGTTACCCACAAGTTTCAATAAATCTGAGAGCGATGCTGCCTGGCGTTCTATGCTCCTGGTATGGCTAACCTTGGCGGCAGTGTCAAAGACGAGGATCCAGACCAAGTGCGACCAATCACAAAGACCCCAACGGTAGAACAAGCTGATGATGATTACAACAGATCTCAATGGTTCAGCCAGCGGATAAAGAGGACTACATAAGACGGACATGCTACAGAAAGCCCCACTCGAAATTATAACAATGAAGTCCGTTGCAGTTCATAACTAGATTTTGCCTGTCTCATTCCATATGTACCACAGAGGAAGTTCATGAAATCAAGTGTGTGGGTCACTTCCTGCTAAGTTGAGGTCCACCTTAAACAAATTCATGTCATCTACACTTTCTTCTGATTTTCTTTCATCTCCAACCAACTCTTACAAAGTCAAACGGCGAAAGAGATCGGATGATGGAAGCAGGTTTTGGTGAAACTGCAACCTTCTAATCCTGAATCTGCACGTTGGCGGAAAATTTAGTCATCAACACCATCATCATAAAGGAATCAATCAACAAAGAAGAAATTATATTCTTGAATACGAGATACAGCTGACAACGGGATATCTGTGGAGCTAGATTACGAGAAAAGGCGTCAAGATATCTTGATAACAGGCCTTGTTAAAGAAGAGGCCATTTTCCCAGTTCGCAACTAGCTTCTGTAGATAGCAATAATGTCTCTTTAGGTCGCCGGTTCAGTTCTATCTTGGCCTGATGCCGCTGTCTAGGGCTAATGGTAAAGGGAGCAGCTTTTGCTCGCTGCTACTTAAAGAACGTCGTATGGTATTGGAAAGACTGACGCACGTCGCCAAACACTAACCCGTAAGAACAGACATAAGGCTGATATTTTAACCAGCGCTTTAACCCACTAGGCCATGTATCGATTGGTTCAAATAACAATACAGAAAATTTATCTAAATAGATATTATATTAATTCAATTATAATTGGGCATGTCTGTCCATTTGTTAGTTAGAACGACCGTTATGTCCGGCCAATACTTCATAAATAATGAACGATTCCGCGGTTGGTCGCGTGGCAAGCGGGGAAAAATATTTCTTGACAAAAATGAAAGAAGGAAGGGAAGACAGAAGAGGAGATAAAGAGAATAAGATTAAGCTGATAAGAACTGGTACTACACTTTGATCCCCGCCAAAAGGCCAAGAAGTGAAGGCGGTCGCGAGGAATGCGACAGACGCAGAATATCAAACGACGGAAACCGCAAATTACCATAAAATAAAATAACATTGTCTTCTGAATTATTATTAAGAGAAATGTTCGGAAGATGGGGATTTGGCTAGAAAGTAAAGAAGACAGATTTTATAACATCTCCTGCCAATACCTCATAAATAACGGACTATTCAGTTTCGATTGCGTAGAAAAACAAGACATATGAACGAAAGAAAGAAAGATGGGAAGATAGAAATATTCCTTTTTTGCTTTTTAAGCAAGTTCACCACATGGAAGCCAGTAAAGCCAATATGTCATAAGGGTTTACTGGGCAGAGAAGAATTAGAAAACAGAAACATTACTAAGGATCAGGGACAAAGCAAAGGTAATCAGGAGGACAGCAGGTAGCGATAGACATCGCATTTAAAGTTTTGAAGATTAAAGTTTACTGGAAAGTATGGAGCCAGAACATAGTTCTGGAGCACACGTCAGCCCTACCTTTTAAGGACAACCCCCTTCGGAGACAAGACCGGACCTACGTTCCTACCTTTGTCAGTACTTTCGACCAGTTCTTCTCCAGCTGAAGATCCGGCCCAAATCACACTCCAAGAAGGCGTACGGGATCGTCAGTCCAAATAAAAAGCCCCGGAAGAGCAACGCCCTTCCAAGCAACTAACCACAAACCAGAAGATTTGTTGCGGTTAATCTTGCCCTTCGTGACCTCGTACAGTATAAGCTCCTTTTGTACTACCTCAATGTCGTTGCGGCACAACACGAAAAATGGATACGTCATCGGCGTACTCGGAAACCCTGGTTCAAGCTCCACCAGGGATACCGATTCCACATTAGGCCAGACTGTACGCCCAGTCTCTCAGCCGGCGAAGGAAAAGCTCCAACGCGAAAACGTAAAATCGGGGTGATAGCGGACAATCCTGATGAAGAAAGTCAATTCTCTCGTTTCTACAAGAAAAGTTATTTTTGGTCAAAAACGGAAAGTTCCTGGGATAAAGGAAGGTTAAATTCAGTCGCGCAGTTCAAAATACAAAAAGAACTGTTTTTATCCATAGATATATTTTAATTTTATTTATGACTGCTTCATTGAATTTTAGTCAATTATTTATCTTATCTTTTTTCACTAAACGTTACCAGAGAAGAGACTTGAGGCAACAGATATGCAGTTCTACAGAAGGAGGGTGAGAATGCTATGGACAGAACGTATGAGCAATGAGGAAGATTTACGGAAAATGGAGATAAAAAGGACACTTATACTTAAAATCAGAAAGAGACGCGTCTAAATTTATGGAGGGATTGAAGAATTTGATACTCACACAATATATTGAAAACAGGAGAGCTAGAGGGAAAACGTCGAGAAACCTCCTTAACGAGCGTGTGTAAATGGATGGCTAAACAGGGATTGAGAGCAATAAAGAGACGGAATATTGCTAAGAGCTACAAAGGCTCGAGTGTGTTGAAGAGCCGAGATCGTCCACGTTCCTAAGGGTGGCAGTATATAAAATATCTAAGATGTATCATTCATTCATACAGTCTATTAATTACATAATTAAGATACTAGAAATTCGACAAGAATTTCACTATTCATTCTATGGTATAAGAATTTGAAAGGTTTTTACTAATGATTTTTGGTACCATGAAACCTCATTATCTGTCGTATGGTCGGGTCATTTCAGGTGAGAAGGGCACATACATCCGGCAGAATTAAAAACAATATTTGTAAAAAAAGACGGATAAACAATCTTGTAGGGTCAGCGATCATCGGCCCGCATGGTCGGGTTATCTGTGACTGAGCCGTTATTTTATTGTGGGGGATTTATTCTCTTAATCGCTGCCACCAACACGTGACCCGATCGATCGGTGGTCGTCGCTACTCGGCGGAATCCTTTGGTCAGGATACCAAATGGAATGGTCGGTTGATTCTAGCGGCTTCACACCAGATGCAACCGGTTCGACGCTAGCTCCATCGTTCTCAGCGCACTTTCAATGACTGGTTACCGAATTAACTACATCGATCTCAAGTCTAACCTACCCACGTTGTGATTTGATCTTAGGAAGAAGAGATCAATCAGGCATCAGGGCCGTAGTGCAAGATGGAGTCTAAACTGGAGGGGGTGATGTCGCAAAAAGCGTAAAAAGAAATAAATAAAAACCAGAAATGGTTTAGGGTATGTTAAAAGAAAGCAAATCAACTTTTATCGGTCTGTTCTATACAGCAGTATGTCTTTCCCAATGCGTTTCTTTTGAGAGTGACTCTATTATACGTTTTAGGCAAGTCTGGTCTTCTAAGTCAACTGGTTTAGTTTTTAGGTGCTGGCTTAGCTTCATTCGTCAGTATAACTTGCTGTTTTGTAGAAAGGCGAGGTCGGAGGCCGGAATCATGGAATCATGGAATCTCTCTGTCAGCTCGCTCCTGAGCGAAAACTTCTGTAACTCAGACTGCTACTGGAACTCAATTCAACTCAACTTAACTACTGGAAATGGTGAACTGTCCGAGGATGCTCGCTTATATGGACATCGGCCAAAAACCGGTGCGGGGTTAGACGCAGCCTGGGGTTCTTGGTAATTCTCGATTTCTGACCAGGGACCTCTTTCTTGTCTGGCTAGGAAAATAGATTACTACCCATTTCGGAAAATTAATTACTTTTGGAGGATGCCTTCGTCCGTGAGGAGAGGTTGCAGGATAGCTATCCCTCTAAACTCCCTCCTTCTTACATTGGCACCTCATACCAGATCCTTTCGGTGGGCGGAGGGTTAAGGTTAGGGTTACCTCCACCCGACCAATGGCGTCTCGGTCGTGCGGGTGTGGCTAATCTTGCTTCATTAACTCTTTGACATTCCTGATTATTCAGGATTTCTCAGTTCAGAATTATTAACTTTGTTCATGAAATTGCCTTTTTCGTCTTACAGACAACACATGGCGCTGTCGCTTGGCCAAATCCTAAAATCTTTGCGATTTTCAATGATATCTTCGACGCTTTCTGGTTATTTGTATTTTCTTAACCAGTACTTTTACAATCATCATTAATCAATTGTCAAAGCTCTCCACATGGCCTTTTTTGTGAATTTACCGCCCACACAAATCATCGGTCTCTTGAGAAAAGTAAAAATAAAATCTTTTTATATTGAACGGCATCTCTTTCGAAATATCTTCTCATGCCAAAATTCCTACAATTAACATATAGCCTTATCGCTTGGTCGACTCCTAAAATCTTTGTGATCTCGAATGATATCTTCGACGCTTCTGGTTCTTGTCTTTTATTCTCTTGAGAAAAGAAACTTTTTTTTTAAGTAAAAATAAAATCTTTTTATATCGAACGGTATATCGTTTGGAATATCTTCTTTTCCGTTCTCAGTATTTTCTTACTTAATTTTTATGGCTAATTAGTTAATAAATTAACATAGCTAAATAGTGTCACACAGAATTAGAAACAAGATTTGTAGAAAGGGCGAATGAACCTTCTTGTAAGGTCAGCGGTGAACGGCATTTGGAGTAGAGTCATCGGTGACTAAGCCCTTTCCTCCACCAGGCTTTTTTGGTGAGGGGCGTAATAAAATATCCAGCAGAATTAAAAATACGATCTGCAGAAATGGCTGATGAATCTTTTTGTACAGCCATAGGGGACTGAGACATTTCCTCCACCGGTTGTTTTTGGTGAGGAGGGTAATTAGACATCCAGCAAGAAAAACATGAAATGAAAAATATTTACATGAAAATATTTATGGAAGACAAACTATAAATTGTAACAGGCACCTAAAAATTCAGAACGTTCCATGGAAGACAAACTATGTTTATGGCAGAAAATGGCTACTTTTAGAATCTATTTTTCTATTTAATTCCCATGTGAAGTGTATTCTGTTATAACTCACTCCGAGCTTTTAAAATCATGTTTCTGCTTAACGTTTTGCCTAGATTTTGTGTTATCGAATAATCTTCACGTTCGAACGTTCCAAAGTGAGATTCTCTATATCCTTGTTTCGTTTTTTCTCTTTTTTCTTTCCTCCGTCTTTCTTACGTCAGCCAGTTTTTCTTTTTCCCAATTGTTTTGTGGAAAAAGCTTGAACAGACAAGCAATTGATGATATGGCAGGATTTGTTAAATAAGACGTCTTCAGGTGGCGTTGTTAAGTAGCTGTTTTCTCTCTGATATCACCAATTGGGACCTTGTCCCAGTTATAACAGGTATCTTTCCCCGGGTGAATCTTTATAATTGCATACTGTTCTATTTTCCATAGTTTTCGACGTATGTGGGTGAAAACATTCCAACAGCCAGACTAAAATCGCAAATCTCATTGTGTGAAGTCTTGTGTAGAACATTTAGAATAAACTGTTTTTTGTCTAAATAAAATTTAATAAATAATTATTGCTCTACTATCGGTATTTCGCTCCATTTTGAATTAATGTTGAACGAATTTATATATTTTTTCGTTCTCATTGCAAGGTTTATATATATATATATATATATATATATATATATATATATGTGTGTGTGTGTGTTTCTTTTTTTACAATACTTAGCGTTCACGCGTTTTCAATCAATTTTTTTTTTGCAGTTTCTCGGACAAATTGATTTTTGAAATTGATTAGAGAACTAGAAAGGATTATTATAAAAATGAACATACTATGTCTATATTATTTAGTCACTATCCTGTATATATGTACATTTCAGAAAAATGGTTTTCAGAATATGGTTCTGGTTTTTCGCAGCAGGGAAAGATGTGTTTACGTTCTTAGACCAAATGACAACAGTTTACTTATGGGATACAGGTTCGATCTTTAATGGTTTTGGTGGATGAATAACGAAATATATTACCATAACTTACAGTAAAAGAATTCCATTTAAAATTATATAATTTTTTAAAAATCTTTGTCGGAGGTTTTGTATTTTTGGAGTTACAATGTAATGATTTGTGTTTGAGCAGAAAATTTTGTATTTATTTTTCTTCATTCTTAAAAAAATTCAATTTCTTTTATTATGATTTTTATCATTGGCTTTTAGATTTTTTGTGTTTCATATTTCTGCATTCAATTTCCTTCAACCATATTTCTTTTTGTTAAAGTAGTTTTTAAAATAACGGTATCTATCTCAAGTGTGTGTTTGTATATATGTCCATGCGTTAGTTTTTATTCCTAATTTTTAGTTTAATTTATTGTACATTTATGGGTTTGACTGATTTGTCAGATTGACTGGTCATTCGTTATGGCTTTCAGTTCGTTGATTTTCGAGTTAACCTTCCAGTCGACGATTTTCACTTTCATTGATTTTCGCTTTTAATTTGCCCTTTTTTCAATTGATTTTAAAAAAACGGATACTGTAGGAATAAATTTAAAATGGACATTTGAAAATAATAAGTTATTTTTTTTTTTTTTTGCATGTTACATTGAACGTCTTCATCTTCAGATTAAACTTTCTTTGTTTCTTTTTTCAACGAAATGTATTTCGGTCAATATTTTGACCAAATTTATTCTCTTTCCTTCCACCTGTAATAAAAATGATGACACTGATAAAAAACGTTCATGGGGTCAAAATCGAACGTTTTTGACTCAACTTTTTATCTAGCTTTTCGTTTTTTTTTTTTTTTTTTTCGAACTTTCTGTTTTGAATATTTACTGGTTTCAATATAAAATATTTACATTTGGTTAAATGACCTTTTATTTGTTTTCTGGATGTGTCACTTCAAAATTTTAATAAAGTTAACCATAAGAAAGAACATTGATTTAAATATAAATTCAATGTGTTTATCAAAATACCCGACAATGATTAACTTTTTCTAACAGAAAACAAATATATATATAGTCTATGACCCAACTGAAAGGCATTTCATTACTATGGTTTTGCAGGCAAAATATAATTTAAATGGAAAATTAATCGTTGGTGAGATAAGTTGGGAGGGGTATGAAAACCTAACGAAGTTACTCAACCTAGGTATATTTCAATCAAACAAGACGAAATCCCCCACCGTCCACCTTCATCTCCGAAAAAATCAAAAAACTTAATTCTTTTTTTCAGAATCAAAGGGGAATGAATGAAGGATATGTTTTTTTTTCAGTGGCCCATATGTGCATTTTATTTGTTGGAGTTGTTTTTCTCTGTATTATTTCGGTTATTCATAATTTTTGAGGTAAAAAAAATCACTGCTTGTGCTTCCCACCCAGCTCGGAGTCCAGCATTTGGACGTATCAAGCGGGGAATAGGGATGATGAATGATTGTCTTCTTTCTGGTCGCCTTGTCCAGATGGTTTTTAATAACAGGACTACACAAACCAGTATACTCGTATTCGGAGAACATTTGTCATTATGTTCTGAATTTCGATGATGATTGGCAAGTGATGGCCTGAGCACTCTTTGAACTATTTGTTAGATTGATATAAGTCGGTGTTTTATCATTATAAATACATAAATCGTAACAAATCTTAAATGTACAAACTGGTATTTGTTTTTCACAGCCATGTCTAAGTCTAGATCTTTATGCTTGTCTTTATTCAAACCGATTGACCCTCATTTTTGCCATCGCCTCTTTTGGGGAGGTGCGCCTATAAATTTTGGGGATGAATAAGAGATGCTGTTTTATCCCGTGTATATTTTGGGAGCAGTAAATTTTGTATTTTTTTTTTGTTATTTCTACAATTTCCTTGGAGTACCCGATAAACCGATATAGTCATCAGGTTGTTTTGCGGAAGGGCTTTTTATTATTTTTTTATTTTGATGTTACGAACGTTTCTATCTTGATTAAACATGACCAGACTATTTCTCATTCTGAACTGTTTTGATCCTGAGCCTCAAGAAAGGGAAAGTCCAACCGCCCGTCAAAACTTAATCTTTTTTTTCAGAATCATGGGCCAAAGTGGTGTGTTTCCCACCCAGCTCGGAGTCCAGCATTTGGACGGGAATCAGTCGCCTTGAGAGGTCAACTAACAAACTGACGCCTGAAGTTGCCCCCAACCACTGTCTAAGGACCCCTTCAAACCCACCCTCAGCCATCGCCTCTTAACGCCTATATGACGGGTCGCCACCATAGGCGCTGGCTTGAAATATCGGATCGAGCCTCATTGGGTGGTGGGGGTTACCCGTCAAGCAGAGTTGCACCCATGGCAAATTGACGTATTGCAGTTGACGTATTCTGAAGTTCGTAGTATTTGGGTCACACTCTTTATACTTGTGTAAATAAACATGACGGAGGGAGTCAAAAGTGTTGACAATAATAATAGTGGTGTCAATAGAATAACCGTCCTTTTGCTACACTGTTTTTTGCAGTTGCGAACATTAAACATTGGCTTAATAGCCTCTCTTCTCTATACGGTCTTGCATTATATATATATATATATATATATATATATATATAACAAAAAAATAATCCTTGTATAATATATGGACTGTGCCAGCATTGCGTTGACAAGATATTTTTATTCAAATTATGTAACGGGTCAGTCTCCACCCAGCACCTCACCTGAAGATATGAAGATAGCATTGTGGATGAAACTTCGAGTCGTGCTTTTATATATATATATATATATATATATATATATATAACACATTTCATAGGGCGCACAGAGGTGTGTGCCGGTGATATATTCCTTCTTGCAAAAATCTTGATCAGATTTAAAAAAAAAAGAAGATAAATCAAATCTTTGAAAGTAGTTTCTTAATTATTAGATGAGCATGGCAAAAGTTTAAAAAAAACTCTTTTCTTGACGTCCCTTCTATGATTAAAAGTAGGTACCTCCACTGAAACGCGATTTTGCCGAATAAACATCGTAACCTGATGAAAAAAGTTCACAATCTTAATAAAAACTAAGTTTTGTTGTCAAAATGTTTGTTATTAAAAGAAAAGACCAAAGTATTTTAACATTTTTTAAATCCTTTCCAGCATATTCATAATTTTGGTTAAAAATCTTATTTTTTTAATGTCAGCGGTCACGTAATATATTCCCATTAGGTTTTTAGCGCCTTTTTTCAGTTGAAAAACATTAATTTGGAAATTCTTGCAAAAATAAAATTATTGTTAGATTTTAGTAAATCTATCAGAGCTTATTCACAAATGAAATTAGAAAGTCGTGGTAGTTTTTTTTTTTTTCATCTGTTACCGCCGCCTTAATTTTATGAAAATTCGACCGTGTGTAATTTTGTGAGTATATTAATTAAAAGCAGAAGACCTTGAAGAATATAAATCGATGTTTTTGTAAATATCAACCACGTTTTACCCAAAATTCAACCCTGAATTGTAAAATACAAATTCTAAGACATGAAAAAATATTGTTAATGGCTTTCAGGAGTAATCAGGACACTATTGTCTGAAGCCAAAATATTTTTCGATGAAAAATTAAAATTAATTTTTACAAGAATTTTCTATTTTTTTTCAATTTTAAATACAAAATGTGATAAAGTTGTTAAATATTTTAAAATTAAATTTGATTCTGTGTGTTTTTGGAAATGCTGTTACTAAAAAATCTATTTTTACAGATCCTATATTTGAAAGCTTATTACAATGTGCGGTACGATAATACGTTTAAGATATTTTTTAATATGCAAAGAATGTATTAAAAACATTTTCTCCAAAATTATGGATGCACAGTTCAGAAATAATAGGTCACGGGTTTTAAGAGAAATGCCTTAAGAAATTGCTTTGCATTCCTTCTGGCTAGCACGAATTCTGATTAACCATCATCGTCAGATTTTCAAATTTTTTTATTTTATTTTTTACATCCTATTTCACTAAATATTTTAATTTCATTTTTTTAAATATAATTAATTTGCTTTTCATTTAGAAACATTACTTCTATTATTATTATTATTTTTTTTTTTAGGTTCAATTTTATGGACAGAAGCAGTGCAGGTTTTGGACATATCTTCGTTAAAAAAATCAAAATATTAGACTTTTGAAAATATTTAATTTTTAAAAATTAATTTATAGTTAAATAAACTGGTTCACTTAAAATTCGAAAATACTATCACTTCTGTCGGATAAATTACCCTGACGTTGGTTGACGATACATTGATGTAAACGTCAATTAAGAGTAAGACCTCTCAAACAAATCACAACGGTTAGACATGCTTCTCTTATTTTTAAATGTTTTTCTATTGAACAATTAAGTAATGTTCGTTTCCAATTATACTTTAAATTTTACTAATACTAAGTATACTTTAAATTTCCTAATTTTCCTCAAATAACTTTTGAAAAAATACAGTTGAATTTCAGAAAATTTTTAAACGGAGAATTTCACTTTTGTTTACAAAGTTGTGTAAAATGGCTGACATGATGACTACCTTTTTTCATCAGGGTATGCTCTTTTTTAGTGAAGTAATGAAACTCCCTACGTGATACCTAAGGTTTACTTTAAAATTTCGAACGTTCTAAAGAGGATAAGAAAAATATAAACTAATAATCAAAAAAAAATTTAAACTTTGTTTTTATTAAGTTTGGAGCCTTTTTTCATCATGGTATTCTCATTTTGCCTAATTAGAAATTAATATCTCAACATCCAAAACTATTAATTTTGGCTTCAAACATGAGTGCACTTCCCAACACAAAGATGCCATAAAATAAAACTGCTCGAAATGAAACTCCACTTCTAAAACAGGTTTTTATATAAAGAGATTTATGCAAAATGAAATCAATACTAAGTAATGACTTTCCTAATGTCATCTTTGATGAACAAATAGAATTATTTTTGCAAACAACTATTCACTGGGACCGGCATAAAAAATTCCTGATTTAAATGACAATAAATATAGTATTTCATTTTAACCAGATGCACTCTAATGGCATAAAAATTTCAAAACTGAATAAAAAATATAACCCGGACATGTAACTCCTACGGACAACAAAAATCCCCGAAGTGTAATCATAACGAGAATGCTTGCTGTGTTTTTACAGAAAACACATGTCTCCTAATCCTATTTTTCCCGTGTTACGGACTCGAATGTGAGTCTGAGTAATAAATAACTAAAACACTATAAAACAAACGACATTGCATGTATTAAATGACAAGAAAATGTTTCCGATCACCCAAAAACAGAGACTGGTCAGGTCGAGGAAGAAAATGCAATATCACTTATCTTGAGTTGCGAAATATATTGCTAATTTTCAGCGACTTATAATCGTCTGATAACATGGAAGGTAAATTTAATAATAATAATAATAATAAAAGAGATTTCCTCTCCTTTTATGCAACTTTAGGGATAACATAGTAACCCTGTCACGTGACCACTGTAACGATAAGCGGTTTGTACAGAAAATAACGAGCTTTTGTTTAGCAAGCATTTCAACAATACAAAGGAAGTTGAAAAGCCCTTTCTCCCTTGGACCAACAGTCAATTTCTCCACACAGAAGAATTACAATAGCAATAAAGGAAGAAAACATTTCAAGAATAATTACATAGAAAACATTTAAACTAGAGAATTTGTGTTTGCATGAATTTTGTGCAGGCCGACGTAATAGACACGTGTGTGAAAGAGTGCAAAAAGTCACAAGAGAAGACATTGAAAATGAACGTGCCACAGTAGGCGGGGAGGGGGACACTTGCCACGACATCTTATAGCCAGAGTTGTTAAGAGGAAAGAGAATGCGTCAGAATATCATTCCCTATTCATAGGCTTAAGGAGCGTCCTCTAGCGACGTTTTTTTTTTTTATAGGAAAGTCAAGCAGGATAATCTACTAAAATACGAAACGTTCAGCCTCATTTCTTCGCAGATATCACTGACACTAATATTTTCTAATCTCGCTCTCATCCCCTTCAAGGCAGTAAGACAAGACTTTAGTTTAGAGGATGTGGAAAAATTAGGAACAGAAACATTAATAATGAACGGGAAGAGAAAAGAGCAACCAGGAGGACAGTAGATAGCGATTGACATTGCATTTCAATATTTGCCGATTATAGTTGGTTGGTAAGTATGGAACCACAAGCGAAAAGTGTGACAAAAGAAACTGTTAGAATAGAACCTACGGCTTCATCTCGACGCCTGTCTAATACTCGTGCATTCATTTTTATGACCCTAACTGATTTTTCCGCTTGGGGAAAAAAAAGCAATAATTTTTTAAAACAATGTTTATAGATTTGTATTCATAAGCCGTTTCTCAAAGCACAGCATGTGTCAGAAACGAAACAGATTTTTTTAACGTTATTATTTTAGAGGTTAAGAGGGATCTAGTTCATATTATAAATACTTTTTAATAAAGTCGATTTTTTAATAAATGTAAAGTTTGAAAATGGGTTTACGCCATTGATAAATGCGTACTCTTGATATCACTTTTCTCAATACGTAAGAGTACACATTTACTGATGACGTAAGCAGAATTTCAAACTTAATGTTTGTAAAGAAAATCAATGTATATACAGAACTCATTAGAAGTTCGTAGTTATTTGACCCTATATATTATGAAGAGGATCCCATGAAGAACCCGACGTTGCCCGGGGATGTAACAGTAAGAGATAGATCAAGTATCGACCATCATAAAGACTGAAAAATAAAATTGACAAAGATTATTGTTTAAGGTTGACGGACACGCATGTCTTAATTATTATTAGTATTTTTTTTTTTTACGAATTGGTCAAACCCAAATTCAAACAAAAACATTGTTTCCAATCGTTATGAGTCTACCGATTGAATAGAATTTTATTATGAACAATTGTCTTGTAAATAGAATTTTAAAAGCATTCTGAATGTAAAAATAAAGAAAAAAGTGCGCAAGACTACTTGTAAAAAAAAGGTGAAGTTTTGTTGAAATCGGTGGAAAAATGTAGGAAATCCGATCCCATATATAAACGAACACACACACACACACAACCTGGGTTTTATAATAAGTATAACTTGATATGAGTTGTCCTCCTTTCATTCTCGCGACAGCGATGCCTCTTAATCGTGTTTTCAAATTGATTTCATGCAAAAATAATTGTGTTTTTCCAATTTTTGGTGCTGTCAGAACCAACGTAAGGTAATTTTACGTAGTCCTGTGAAGTTTTGTTGAAATCGGTTGAAAAATGTAGGAAATCCGATCCAATATATAAACGTACACACACACACACACACACACACACACACACACACACACACACACAACCTGGGTTTTATAATAAGTATGATTACATTTTCGATGCTGACAAATGTATTACCACCAGCAATGTCGAATGAATGCTCATATACAAAAAGTACTTCCCACTACAAAAAAAAAAAAAAAATTTTTACGAGCAGACCAGTCAACTGAAGTAGTGTCATTTTTTGCCCTTTAGGACAAGTGGTCTTCATACCTTTTTATAATATAGACCGCTTTCATGCCGGACAATCTTTCTGTAGACCGATAGTGGCACATATGTTTAATTTAAACCCTTTCCCGCCAATTATTTTGGGAAAAACTTTTCATTTTCAGACGAATGATTTTTTTTTTTATATATAGTAACTAAGGAAAAAGGTACCTTGAAGTATCCGAGCGGTGGCTAACTCTTCTACCAGACGTATCAGTTGACAACTGGACTCGTTTCAAGCTCAGAAGGGCATAAAAAGAATCAACATATGAACATGTCTGTAGCTAGTATTTGGACGTTATATTTTGGACGTGTTTATTCGTCAGTGTGTGAAAAAACACATCAGTAAAACGTATATACACGTTTACACCAGGGAAAGGGTTAAATGCATTTCAAATACGAGAGCAACACTAAAAAGAGCAATTTATTAAAGGGAAAAAAGGTATAATTTTTTGACTCATGTCTGGACGTCCGACTACACGCTTGTGCGCTTAATCTCCCTGAATTAATACTTATTACACCATTATCACATCAATATCAACTCGCCATAATGTAGAATCTGTGGGAGGCCTGACTTTCCCTGCAACTCTAAAAGGTTCCATCTATGAGTGATGGGAGACAATGACACTCGAAGTCTACTCTTTATGTCTTTAGTCTACTTTGTAGTTTTGTTTTAGTTATTTCCCTGCAGAATTCACCCCCCACCATTCCCTACACGCAAGCCACCAATCTGACACTGGGTGGCATGCCACTAGCGTTTACCGCTGGTGGCACGCTGGCGTGTTCGTCTCGGCAATATTACCGAAGGACCGCTGACGTTGCCACCAGCGGCCCGCCAGCGGCTTGCGTGTAGGGAAAGTTATGATGTTGAAAATTAAAATCCAATATTCAATTTGTCTATTATTGAATTTTAAATAAGTTATTTCATTGCCGTCCAGCAACAAATGATTCACGGCTCGATACCAGTCCGCGGTTCAGTGGTTAGAGATTCCCGCTTTAGGAGACGGTGTCATTGTTGGCTTAAAAGAAGAAACCAATATATATTGGTTATGCCACACTTTTAAGCGTGCATGCAATACGCAATTGAATTACAAATCCACGGTGTTCGGACGAACGAGCTTTTTACCCTGCTACACTGACTATATCAATTTAAGCGTGCTACTAAGTCACAACCTTTTACTGATGAAATAGTTAAATCCAACCGCTACTTCTATTTTAACAGTTTCTTGTCTCGCACTTCTTGTCGTTTACTTGCTTCCCTGATAACTACATTCGTCAACAAATTAAATTCAACATAAATCACTATTTTCTGTTTTGAAGATCATTCATCTGCTGTCCTTTTCTCAATCCTCCCTATTTTCAGTCTTTCATTTTCACTCCCTGTAACCCCCTGAGGACTAGTGGCATTCCCGCCTTGCTTTGGGTGAATTGATTTAAGAAGAAAAAAAAAAAGATTTCGTTAGATTTTGATCTCGAAGTGTTTTTTGCTAATATTTTTGTTTTGTTTATTGTCCCTGCAGAAATTTACACTCCAAATCCCTACACGTAAATCTCCAATCTGCTAGTGGGTGGCATGCCACTAGCGTTTACTGCTGGTGGCCCGATGTCGGACTTAGATTTTCATATAGAAGAGTTTTCTGCTAATAAGAAAAAAATAATAATAACTCACAGAAGTCCTTTACATTAAGAGAAAATTATCAATAAAATGTGTTTTAAATTAAATGTTCAAGTTTTAAAATGCCTTTAAAATGTAAGTCGTATTTGCTACGTTAATTTCTATTTCCTCGCCAAAACACGTGGATCCACGTTCATTTCAGACAGACATCAATATAAACGCCATATTCGCTATTTCTGGACTTTTACTTTTTTTCTTCTATTGAAAAACGACAGTCGAAATAACTGGAATCTTAAAGTTTAATTTTGCCAACGACTTTTCACCTGAAATAAAGCGACTAATTAGGCTTGAGGAGAAATTAATCAAAAGGCTAGAAGCGTGTTCTCTTAGGTTTTGTAATATTCTTTAAATTGAAAATTTGGATTTTTCGGCTGCCATAGATTAAGTAACTTCACTTTTTGACTTCATATATCACTGAGAAGAAGCAGCAGCAATAACGAGTGGCAATGAAAGAAAGAATGGAAAAAGAAAAACTGCTTTATAGTTAAAAAAAATCATTTATATATAGGATAACATGATAAATTTCTATGTATCAGAACAATGTTAGGAAAATGAATATAAGTGGAAAAATTCTTTGTAACGTGTTTCATTCTCAAAAAGGATGTTGCGGGGTGGTGTATATTGACCCGCAAACACTGAATGACCAAAAACAAAGAAAACGAAAGCTTGAGTAAAAAAAAAAAAAAAATATTGCCAAGTTTATTTTCGTTAAAGAAAATACCTCAACAAAAATAAGGTTACAGTGCACTAAACAAAAATATATATCTCTGCATGTTCATGTAGAGGGTGAGAAGAGCGTTGTCCTGAAAACAACAGTTTTCGTAGTCGTTGAGGAACTTTCACTTGATAAGGACAGTTTTCTAGTCGCTGAATATCTTTTTTCGGTTGTTTTTAAACAATTGACATTATTCTCAATTCTGTGTATACTAATAATTCTATCCCTCCGTCATCCATCAAACCATCTATACTAAAAAAAATTACTATACGCATGCACAACCAAAGCCCTATTGTATAACCTTAAGGGCAACATTTACACCCAAACTAATGGTGTTAGTATGGGAAATGCACTCGGTCCAAGCTTTTCCAATTATTACATATCTCATGTAGAACATATATTTAAACAGGTCTGTAAACCTAAAATATATGTCCGCTACGTAGACGATATTTTTATTTTAGCAAATAACACAAAAGAAATAGATACTTTTAAGACCACATTTATAAAAACTGTCCTTAACTTCACCTACGAAATTAGTCAAAAACTCCCATTCTTTGATGTTCCCGTAGAATATAGTAACAACACTTATCACTTCATTATATATATATATATGTAAAAAACAAAACAAAACTAGCAGAAACTCTTGCCACCTTAACTTTAAAAGCGAATGCCCTTTCAGATACAAAATAGCAGTAATGAAGAATTTCCTAAAAAGACCACACCAGAATTCATCTTCTCGACTACTCTTACTTAAAGAACTCAATAATGTAAAACAGACACTAATTAACAATGGCTTCCCTAACCACCTTATAGACCAACAAATTAGACTATTTCTCCTTAAAATAAAAAACAATGATAGTGAACATACAGTAAAAAATTACAGAAATATTTTCTACAAAATGGGTGCTTTCCTTCATTTTTATTTTTAATTTGAAAACATTCAAATTTCACAATTCACGTAGAAAATCAAATAGAAAGACTCCTTGGAATGTCCCTTTTCTAAATATCGATATATGTAATAAATTTAAGTCCCGTGTGAAACGAAATCACGTGTTCAAATGCCAACTATTGAAAAAACGCGACAAACTTTTGTTCTGATCAATACTTTTATAAGTTGTTATAGGAAAGTATTCAGCTATTTTGAATATTTCGTGAACCATTTGAGCAGCCATAGCGGTCAAACAGAAGGGACTCTATTGTGCATGTGTGAACAGAAAGTGTCTTATTAGGTCATTCAGTCGGTAATAAAACGCAGCTGAGCGAGCTTGAATACTCTATGACAGTCGCATTGACAATGATGTCTCGTACAGAAATTTATCATAAAACATTGTATCATCCAGCCATATCAGCAATTTTTACTTTTTTCACGTTTGGCTTCCCGGCTTTTTAAAAAGCTAAAATTTCCATTGAAAGCAAGACTGCAGACTGTGAACAAGATTATTGATTAAGGAGAACGAAGTGTTACCACTGATAACAATTCCTAAAGAGGACTTTTTTTTTAATGATTTGAAAACTCCAGGAGTGTTGGAATAAGTGTGAAATACCAAGAGGAATATTTTGAAAGGGTCTGAAACGCCATTGGCTTAGATAGGCTATTAGAAATCCGTTCTAAGTTATGGTCACAAATAGTTATGAATTATGCATTGGCCATATCTTGAAACGATGCTGGAAAACAAAATGCTTTTCTCACATTTCTCCTTATAGCGACATTAACTTATGAGAAGCTTTCGTTTTTGAAAGGACAGATAAGAATACATTTGTAAACCAGGGCTGTATCTTAGAAACCGGCAAATATGCGTTTCAAAAAGGTTTTTAGTGTGTGTCTGTGTGCATGAATACGGGACAACTGTTAGTCACAAGATAAATGTGTCCATGAGAAACTCATTGAAATTTTCACTAACAAAGAAGCTCTATGCGAGCAAAGGAAATTGTGTTTCAACAAAAGGAGCCTTCGGAAATTTTCGTAATATTATTGACAATTTTAAATAATAACTTAGTTGTTTGGCGGTTTGCTTTGGCAATGTGTAGGTTTACGAGCACATCACATTGAAACGTAGGTTTCCGTACGATTACCGAAGTTAAGTAACATGGAGGTTGGTGAGCCATAGAAAACGAATCAATCAAATCATTTACTAATATTGGCTAACGGCCACATCACGTTGAAACGTAGGTTTTCGTACGATTACCGAAGTTAAGTAAGATGGAGGTTGGTGAGCCATAGAAAACGAATCAATCAAATCATTTACTAATTTTGGCTTACGGCCACATCACATTGAAACGTAGGTTTTCATACGATTACCGTAGTTAAGTAACATGGAGGTTGGTGAGCCATAGAAAACGAATCAATCATATCATTTACTAATTTTGGCTTACGGCCACATCACATTGAAACGTAGGTTTTCATACGATTACCGAAGTTAAGTAACATGGAGGTTGGTGAGCCATAGAAAACGAATCAATCAAATCATTTACTAATTTTGGCTTACGGCCACATAACGTTGAAACGTAGGTTTTCATACGATTACCGCAGTTAAGTAACATGGAGGTTAGTGAGCCATAGAAAACGAATCAATCAAATCATTTACTAATTTTGGCTTACGGCCACATAACGTTGAAACGTAGGTTTTCATACGATTACCGCAGTTAAGTAACATGGAGGTTGGTGAGCCATAGAAAACGAATCAATCAAATCATTTACTAATTTTGGCTTACGGCCACATCACGTTGAAACGTAGGTTTTCATACGATTACCGTAGTTAAGTAACATGGAGGATGGTGAGCCAAAGAAAACGAATCAATCAAATCATTTACTAATTTTGGCTTACGGCCACATCACGTTGAAACGTAGGTTTTCATACGATTACCGTAGTTAAGTAACATGGAGGTTGGTGAGCCATAGAAAACAAATCAATCAAATCATTTACTAATTTTGGCTTACGGCCACATCACGTTGAAATGTAGGTTTTCATACGATTACCGTAGTTAAGTAACATGGAGGTTGGTGAGCCATAGAAAACGAATCAATCAAATCATTTACTAATTTTGGCTTACGGCCACATCACATTGAAACGTAAGTTTTCATACGATTACCGTAGTTAAGTAACATGGAGGTTGGTGAGCCATAGAAAACGAATCAATCAAATCATTTACTAATTTTGGCTTACGGCCACATCACATTGAAACGTAAGTTTTCATACGATTACCGTAGTTAAGTAACATGGAGGTTGGTGAGCCATAGAAAACGAATCAATCAAATCATTTACTAATTTTGGCTTACGGCCACATCACGTTGAAACGTAGGTTTTCGTACGATTACCGAAGTTAAGTAACATGGAGGTTGGTGAGCCATAGAAAACGAATCAATCAAATCATTTACTAATTTTGGCTTACGGCCACATCACGTTGAAACGTAGGTTTTCGTACGATAACCGAAGATAAGAAACATGGAGGTTGGTGAGCCATAGAAAACGAATCAATCATATCATTTACTAATTTTGGCTTACGGCCACATCACGTTGAAACGTAGGTTTTCATTCGATTAACGAAGATAAGAAACATGGAGGTTGGTGAGCCATAGAAAACGAATCAATCAAATCATTTACTAATTTTGGCTTACGGCCACATCACGTTGAAACGTAGGTTTTCATTCGATTACCGCAGTTAAAAGTAACATGGAGGTTGGTGAGCCATAGAAAACGAATCAATCAAATCATTTACTAATTTTGGCTTACGGCCACATAACGTTGAAACGTAGGTTTTCATACGATTACCGCAGTTAAGTAACATGGAGGTTGGTGAGCCATAGAAACGAATCAATCAAATCATTTACTAATTTTGGAGGTCACGTTGAAACGTGAGATTACCGTAGTTAAGTAACATGGAAAAAAGAAAACGAATCAATCAAATCATTTACTAATTTTTGCTTACGGCCACATCACGTTGAAACGTAGGTTTTCATTACGATTACCGAAGTTAAGTAACATGGAGGTTGGTGAGCCATAGAAAACGAATCAATCAAATCATTTACTAATTTTGGCTTACGGCCACATAACGTTGAAACGTAGGTTTTCGTACGATTACCGAAGTTAAGTAACATGGAGGATGGTGAGCCAAAGAAAACGAATCAATCAAATCATTTACTAATTTTGGCTTACGGCCACATAACGTTGAAACGTAGGTTTTCGTACGATTACCGAAGTTAAGTAGCATGGAGGTTGGTGAGCCATAGAAAACGAATCAATCAAATCATTTACTAATTTTGGCTTACGGCCACATAACGTTGAAACGTAGGTTTTCGTACGATTACCGCAAGTTAAGTAACATGGAGGTTGGTGAGCCATAGAAAACGAATCAATCAAATCATTTACTAATTTTGGCTTACGGCCACATCACGTTGAAACGTAGGTTTTCATACGATTACCGTAGTTAAGTAACATGGAGGATGGTGAGCCAAAGAAAACGAATCAATCAAATCATTTACTAATTTTGGCTTACGGCCACATCACGTTGAAACGTAGGTTTTCGTACGATTACCGAAGTTAAGTAACATGGAGGTTGGTGAGCCATAGAAAACGAATCAATCAAATCATTTACTAATTTTGGCTTACGGCCACATAACGTTGAAACGTAGGTTTTCATACGATTACCGAAGTTAAGTAACATGGAGGTTGGTGAGCCATAGAAAACGAATCAATCAAATCATTTACTAATTTTGGCTTACGGCCACATAACGTTGAAACGTAGGTTTTCGTACGATTACCGCAGTTAAGTAACATGGAGGTTGGTGAGCCATAGAAAACGAATCAATCAAATCATTTACTAATTTTGGCTTACGGCCACATCACGTTGAAACGTAGGTTTTCATACGATTACCGAAGTTAAGTAACATGGAGGATGGTGAGCCAAAGAAAACGAATCAATCAAATCATTTACTAATTTTTGGCTTACGGCCACATCACGTTGAAACGTAATCGTGGTTTTCGTACGATTACCGAAGTTAAGTAACATGGAGGTTGGTGAGCCATAGAAAACGAATCAATCAAATCATTTACTAATTTTGGCTTACGGCCACATAACGTTGAAACGTAGGTTTTCGTACGATTACCGAAGTTAAGTAGCATGGAGGTTGGTGAGCCATAGAAAACGAATCAATCAAATGATTTACTAATTTTGGCACGGCCACATAACGTTGAAACGTAGGTTTTCGTACGATTACCGAAGTTAAGTAGCATGGAGGTTGGTGAGCCATAGAAAACGAATCAATCAAATCATTTACTAATTTTGGCTTACGGCCACATAACGTTGAAACGTAGGTTTTCGTACGATTACCGAAGTTAAGTAACATGGAGGTTGGTGAGCCATAGAAAACGAATCAATCAAATCATTTACTAATTTTGGCTTACGGCCACTTCACGTTGAAACGTAGGTTTTCGTACGATTACCGAAGTTAAGTAACGTGGAGATTGGTGAGCCATAGAAAACGAATCAATCAAATCATTTACTAATTTTGGCTTATGGCCACATAACGTTGAAACGTAGGTTTTCGTACGATTACCGAAGTTAAGTAACATGGAGGTTGGTGAGCCATAGAAAACGAATCAATCAAATGATTTACTAATTTTGGCTTACGGCCACATCACGTTGAAACGTAGGTTTTCGTACGATTACCGAAGTTAAGTAACATGGAGGTTTTGTGAGCCATAGAAACGAATCAATCAAATGATTTACTAATTTTGGCTTAGAAAACGGCCACATCACGTTGAAACGTAGGTTTTCGTACGATTACCGAAGTTAAGTAACATGGAGGTTGGTGAGCCATAGAAAACGAATCAATCAAATCATTTACTAATTTTGGCTTACGGCCACATCACGTTGAAACGTAGGTTTTCGTACGATTACCGAAGTTAAGTAACATGGAGGTTGGTGAGCCATAGAAAACGAATCAATCAAATCATTTACTAATTTTGGCTTACGGCCACATCACGTTGAAACGTAGGTTTTCGTACGATTACCGAAGTTAAGTAACATGGAGGTTGGTGAGCCATAGAAAACGAATCAATCAAATCATTTACTAATTTTGGCTTTACGGCCACATAACGTTGAAACGTAGGTTTTCGTACGATTACCGAAGTTAAGTAACATGGAGGTTGGTGAGGTTTGCAGAAAACGAATCAATCAAATCATTTACTAATTTTGGCTTACGGCCACATAACGTTGAAACGTAGGTTTTCGTACGATTACCGAAGTTAAGTAACATGGAGGTTGGTGAGCCATAGAAAACGAATCAATCAAATCATTTACTAATTTTGGCTTACGGCCACATAACGTTGAAACGTAGGTTTTCGTACGATTACCGAAGTTAAGTAACATGGAGGTTGGTGAGCCATAGAAAACGAATCAATCAAATGATTTACTAATTTTGGCTTACGGCCACATCACGTTGAAACGTAGGTTTTCGTACGATTACCGAAGTTAAGTAACATGGAGGTTGGTGAGCCATAGAAAACGAATCAATCAAATCATTTACTAATTTTGGCTTACGGCCACATCCCGTTGAAACGTAGGTTTTCGTACGATTACCGAAGTTAAGTAACATGGAGGTTGGTGAGCCATAGAAAACGAATCAATCAAATCATTTACTAATTTTGGCTTACGGCCACATCACGTTGAAACGTAGGTTTTCGTACGATTACCGAAGTTAAGTAACATGGAGGTTGGTGAGCCATAGAAAACGAATCAATCAAATCATTTACTAATTTTCGCTTACGGCCACATCACGTTGAAACGTAGGTTTTCGTACGATTACCGAAGTTAAGTAACATGGAGGTTGGTGAGCCATAGAAAACGAATCAATCAAATCATTTACTAATTTTGGCTTACGGCCACATAACGTTGAAACGTAGGTTTTCGTACGATTACCGGAGTTAAGTAGCATGGAGGTTGGTGAGGCATAGAAAACGAATCAATCAAATCATTTACTAATTTTGGCTTACGGCCACATAACGTTGAAACGTAGTTTTTCGTACGATTACCGAAGTTAAAGTAACATGGAGGTTGGTGAGCCATAGAAAACGAATCAATCAAATGATTTACTAATTTTTGGCTTACGGCCATAACGTTGAAACGTAGTTTTCGTACGATTACCGAAGGTAACATGGAGGTTGGTGAGCCATAGAAAACGAATCAATCAAATCATTTACTAATTTTGGCTTACGGCCACATCACGTTGAAACGTAGGTTTTCGTACGATTACCGAAGTTAAGTAACATGGAGGTTGGTGAGCCATAGAAAACGAATCAATCAAATCATTTACTAATTTTGGCTTACGGCCACATCACGTTGAAACACAATCACCGAAGTTGAACAACGTCAAGCCCGGTCAGTATCTAGTTGAGTGTCCGCTTGGGAAGACGAGGTGCTGTAAGATTGGATGTGCGGAGTGTAAAATATAGTGACTCGGAATTGTTAATCGCAGAGCCGAGTTCCAATTCTCGTTGGGTTCGTTATATTCATTTACGCGAAAATTCCCTTGGGAAAAGTATGGGCCCACCACTTCCCCCTTGCGCCCACCACTTCTTCCACGGCTATGGGTTAATAATAAGACTTTTATCACTAAACCAGTCAATCAATCAACTGACAATGTAACTAACATAAATAGAAAACATTTTATCGTAAGTCTTAATAATTGAGCTGACGAAAAAAAATCGTAAATAGGGCGAAGAATGCACCAACAAAAATAGTCCGGAAACATAAAAACAAATGATTTATATAAGCGAGCAGAGGAAGACCTATTTAAAAAAACTGAAGGTCACAAACCTCGTTCGAGTATCACTGCATTGTAAATGTAGTCTCCGCATTTAGCCATTACATGTCAACCCCCCCCCCGCTGAATCGGTATGAAATTGCGCAGGTACCAGTCGTTACAGATTTTGAATTGTCCTTCTAGATACATTGTCAACCTGAGCTAGAGCTAGAGTTATAAAATCTCACAGCGTACCATGAAATTAATATAACTGACATTGGTTTATACAGGGATGATAAACTTATGGTCATAAAAAAATCCACCAACTTTAAAATCGATAAAATTAGAAAGATATCATATAAAGAATTTAAATGCCTGAACTTAAAATTTACGGTAAGTACTAAATTGAAAAAAGTGAACTTCCTTGATATAACATTAGATTTAATGAAAAATGTATACGTACCTTATAAAAAAACCCAATACTAATCCTTTGTATATACACCCTAAGTTTATTCATCCTCTATCTATATTTAAGCATATACGTTTATCTATCGAAAAAAGAATAAGTTCAAATTCAGCAAATGAGAAAATTTTCTATGAACATATTTATTTCTAAAATAAAGCTTTTAAAGATAGTGGTTACAAAAGCCCAAAACTAACGTACGTAAAAATTGAAAATGAAAAGCATCAAAAAACCAGAAGCAGAAAAATAATTTGGTGCACACCCCTATACAACCAAATGGTAAGGAATAAATTAGGTAAAAAATTCCTTGCATTAATCATTAAACATTTTCCAAAAGATAGTGAACTCAGCACAATTTTCAATAAAAATACTCCAAAATTAATTTACAGCTGTACTGAAAACTTAGAAAAAATTATTAAGAAAAACAATGCTAATATCTTGAATAAACACTTAGACCAAGACAAAAAAAATTAGACAGTAAAATAATAAAACTAGATGAAGATAAACAAAAATATAACTGCAGAATTCCTAATAACTGTCCTCTAAAAAATAAATGTCGCACGGAATCATTAGCATACCAATGCAATATCTCATCTATTGAGGATCCTGACAACGTAAAAGTCTACATTGGATGCACAAGACATGAGTTCAAGAAAAGATTCAAACAACATCAAAGTTCATTGAGGATAAATAAATACCGAAATCAGACATCACTATCGAAATATTTCTGGCACTTAAAAGAAACCAATAAAACACCTACAGTAAAATGGAAATTAAAAGAAAAGCTAGAATATGTAGGTCATTAAATGACTCGTGTACTTATGCATACATGAGAAACTATATATTACTAGGTTCATAAAAATAAAAATTTACTGAATCAAAGAAATGAAATAGCTATTCTTTGCCGAAATTGTCAAAAGTTTTCCGTGAATAATATTTAATAAAAAAAGTGCTGTAATATGCATACTTATATTTGATATTTAATAATAATAGTAATATACATACTTACATCTGATGGTTTATAATAATTTTAAATAATTTAAGTAATTCTATTACATTTATTTGTGTTAAAATGAAATATAGTCTATTAGTAATTAAATGTAAAAATAATATTGTAAAATTGTAGTTCAATATAACGTATTCTAATCCAAACACCACTTAAAGAAAGAATCTTTATGTACACAAGTACAAATTTAACGGATAAAAATGCCGAAAAACTTTTTGTCGTTTTAAAAAATACCCAGATAACATTGCGTTGAACGGATGTCATAATTCGTTGAAAATGCACCCCAACCCTACCTAGACTGAACCTCTTTTCGAAAGTAACTCATATTTGATACAATAGTTGTTAATAAAAATGAACACGCTACCGCCCCTGTCTAAATGATTGGATTTCTCTGTATCCTTGGAAACAAATATTATGAATGTATGTGCTTACTAAGTAAATTCCAAAATATGTTATTCCAAAATTCGCTTGAAAATGAAACTAGTGATTTTAATTTAATTATATAATTGAATTTTAGTTGTTAGTTTCTGATTTTGAAACATGGTAATTCCTGTGTATCGATGGAACCATATTTTTAAATCAGTTAATTATATATATAATTCAATTTAATTTTAATAATTATATTGAGGTTTGTGGCTCTTGTTTTTGAAACATGAGAACTCTTATGTAGCGAAGGAATCATGTTAAAAAATAATTATAATTAAAGCTCTATTTTTGTATGGAGGACTGTTTTTTTTTTTTTTTTTTTTTATTAAATAAAAACAGAAATACTAAAGAACTCCGGATTATTTACCTAACGTGTTCTTTCTATTTTTCTATATATTTGCACACACACACACACACACACACACACACACACACACACACACACACACACACACACATAAATGAAATAAGAGAAATAATAATTGCGTATTATATTAAATTATTACGTTACTTTTAAGCATTATTTACGTTTTTCCAGTTAAACATAAATCCATTAATTTTTCGAAGCTTCGAAAAAATATACTAATGGTAAATTAAAAATATAATCGCCGTATTTTAATTCCAGAATAATACCAACAAACTCATTCTCGCTGATTTTCTAATTTATTTACATTATACATAGAATAAGTGATCTTTCAGTAATATTTGCCACCATTCTCTACAATTGGCAATCCCTTTCTCTTAAAATGCGGAAAAATAAATGCTATTTTTAACAGCTGGATTGATTATGGTAAATATTCAACAAACAATTTTTTTATATATATTTTTATCAAGGGAAATGATTCTTACTTAATATTGTAGGGTTGTTTCCCTTAGCTCACGACGCACCAAAGAAAAAAAAATTTGAAAGAATGAGTTACTTTATTATTTTATCTCTTTTTATCTGAGGAATATTGAACAGTAGTAAACAGGTACAAAAAACACATACACACACGCGCACACAACACAGATGAAACAAACACACACAAGAGTAATAACGTTCAAAATTGTTAGCGTGCGGCAGCGTTCATTTTTTTTTAAGGCGTGGGAAAACCCACCCAAAGCTTTGTTTGAGAGTTAATAAAACTAAAACGCCGCCCTGAGGATGACAGTTCAAACAAATGTTTCCCAGGAAGCGGACTGTCTTTCATTACAAGAATTAGAAATGTACTCCAATGAAAGCAGCAGATTATTTCCCAAGCAGTCTATAATTATTTGGAGGACACTTATCGCACCCGGCCGGAAGTTACTGCCGGCTACTCAAACGTCCGAAAGCGTCACCGCGGAAAACAGAACGAATGCCGTTAACTTCCGGTGACTCAGCGTTTTTCAGAGAAAGATACACAAAAAGCAAAACAAATGAAACATAAACATAAACAAGTCCTTCTAACTAAAAATAATGACCAGAAACTACTTTATATACACATGGTGTCCAAATGAAACCCATGTGCACAGTCAAAATGCGGAAGGTAATATTTAGTCATCAACCAAGAGACAATGCCAACAGGCAACGATGCTAACCGCAGCCGACATAAATGCAGCCGATTTCTTCCACCAAATAACTTGGCTAACAGTTTAACTCTCTGCCTTCGGGCGGAAAGGAACCCGGACGAGGCTACGCCGGAGGGCAGAGTCTCGTTCGGGGTGGTTGACTGCCCCTGAACCCGTTTATGCGGGTTCAAAGAGAAAATATTTTTGGCCGAGCCTACGGGCTCGGAGATCCCACGTTAAACCCAGCCTTGTGCCACATGTAACCCTCGTGGGTGGTAGCTAAATATCACTTGGCCCCGGGGTAGAGCGACCCTCTCCCCCTCTCACCTTCACCTGGCCGACCGTCGTCACTGACCACACGAAGCAGCCAACCTCAGCAGCAGCAGCAGCAACAGCTGGCCGAACCAACTTCAGTAGCAGCAGCAGCAACAGGCCAAGCGAACCTCAGCAGCTGAACAGGACTACCTGGCCACGTTATATGCGACAGTCCTTTTCAGGACTATCTAGGCCACATGATACGTTATATGCGATAGTCCTTTTAAGGACTACCTAGACCGCATGATGTGTCGATAGTCCTTCTAGGGACTAACTAACCGTCTTACATGCGATAGTCCTTTTAAGGACTACCAAGCTGCGTTCTTACACGACTGTCATCCTAAGGGCGAACAGGCTACCCCAGCACTGTCTACGCCGATCCTCTCTCTTCAAAAACACCGATGCGCTTCTTTACAAAGGGCGAACATCCGGGGATCAAATGGACCTCGAATACCGCTGTTCCATCTGCCTGCCTCCGAGCTGCCGCCTTGAACCCTAACAACGATCCTTCGACTGGCAATCCCTGACTTCACGATCGAACTACACCAAACAATTCCTGTAGGTACATTTGTCCAGATCGACAAATAAATCCGACTTTGTTATTCTAAACCCCTGCCTTTATTCCTCATTGTTTTAGCTGTTCACACCTTTCTTCGTTAAAGCTTGCGGGGGCGACATCCTTATCGGCCCCGCAACACTCTCTTGTCCGCTGCAGAGCAGCTTGCATACCAAGTGATACAGTACGCCAGCAGACACTCAATAGAACAAGATTAGAAAGTCATCAGCAGCACACTCTGTAAATTATTTTTTCTGAGAATTTTTAATAGCCTCACTGCTGCGTCTTTTTAATTAACGCAATGGTATTACAAGTCTTAGAGAAATCCTTTGCAATGTACGGACCAAGAAACTGAATTTTACCTACTTTCTCATTTGAAGAATAAATTAAATCAAAGGGAAATAATTAACAAAAAACGACCATCTAGTAAATAGAGTGCTCTCCCTTATATAAAATCCGAAACAATACATAAGTTATAATGGCTCTTCTCTCTCTCTCTCTCTCCCCCCCTATTCATAAAGATATTTCAAAGCTCTCAACCCTTTCTCTGCAAGCATGAAGACTGTTGCTATGTTCTGAGGGAATTCTATCGATGAATGCATTTTATATGCTCTTCTGAATGAAGCTTACGTCCACATCACGTTGAAACCTCGGTTCCCATCCGATAAGCGTAGTTAGCGACGTCGAGCTTGGTCAATATCTAGATGGGTAACCGTTTGGGAATACTAGGTGCTGTAAGCTTAAATGTGTCTGTGGTATAATGGCTCAGTATTATTAATTGGACAGCCGAGTTTCAATTCCCGTGGGGTTCGTTATATTCACTTAGGCACAGATACCCTGCGAGTGCTATGAATCCACTTGTTCTCTACCCCCGTCAAGTTATGGGTTAATTAATGAGACTTTTTTTCAATATAAAAATATTTTCTGGCTATAAATAAGCTGCTAACAGTGCAAAGAGTTAATAAGCCGTAGAAACCTAATCAATCAATCAATCAAATCTATTGATTGTTCATAAGACAGAAACCTTTTAACCGGCGATAGTCTTTCATCTTCCATAAGTGAATCGACTGCTAGTAACAATTTTTCCTTCGTAATTATGGATCGCCACAATTCGATTTACGGTTAAAAAAATCACATTCATATCCACATCAGAAAAGATATTTTATGGTTTGGAATTGTGTCATGTCTTCAGAATTGGCGCGAAGAACTTCGAGGTTGAAATATGATGAAGAAACATGCGGGTAATTTTAACAAAGCAAGACAAGGAATCTATTCATGAAATTAAATACTTGAAGTAGTGTCAGGTAGCTCGTTTCAGGAAAATAAATCCGAATTTTTAAAGTCCCTAGTTTTAACGTATTTTAATGAAGAGGAAATGTTCAGAGAAATCATCTGACACAAAATAATATTAAAAAATGTTTAAGAGAAAAGTAAGAAAGTTCTTTGCTCACAGAAGAGATACATGGTTTGCAAAGGATCAAAAGTAGACGAAAATAGTTTTCTTGAATTATTGATAGAAAATTATTTAAAGTACTACGTGCTTGGTTAGAGGCTGATAATATAAAGGGTGAATAATTTTACACCAGTTAGTACTTCGACGATGGTCGCGAGAAACTGAAACGAAAACTTCCACATGACTTCACACACTCTTCTCTTACTAATTTAATTTTTCTCTTCATTTTATCTCAAAAAGAATTTCGCTTAGGCTCGCTACTTACTTCTTTTTCTCTGCTGACCGGCTAATTTCTGTGAAAGTAAGGATTTCATTTATCAAAAAAATTTCACATAGGCTCGCGAATTCCTTTCTTTCTTTCTTCTTCTTCTTCTTCTTCTTCTAAGCTCAGCGGTCAATTTCTGTGAAGGTAACGTTTGCATTGGTCCAAAGAATATTTCCTTTTCTTCTTTTTTCCTCAGTAATCCGAATTTGAAGGAAATGAACGAAGGGAGTTATTATTATTTCACACTCATCACAGAACCACCAAAGTGTGTTTGATTTTAAACACGTACACGTGTACCTGAATGTGTATTCATAATACCAAGACTCTACCCACTGCTTTAAAATATTTTTTTTTAGATTTTTTTCATGACAACAATATTTTCGAACTTTAGGCTCTTTTAAGTTCTTGATGTGCGGTTAATATAACAATTATCTTCACCGAAAGTGTAATGGAGGAACCGAGTTCAACTTCCGGTCGAGTTTGTTATGTTCGCTTTCACGCAAAAACATGAATTCATTTTTTTTTCAACTTATTGATTATATAGGAGATCTCTACACTTGGGCGACAATCAGTCTAAACGAGAGAAAACTCTGAACTCCAAACAGTAGAAAAAAAAAACAATGAAAACCCACTGTACTATCTTTCCCACTAATTTATGGCAATTCCCAAATAATAAAGCCAAAAGCAGTCTGACGGCACATAGTATTTTAAAATAATTCTTAATAAAAAAACGGTCTATACTTTAGTTTTCCTGGAAGAATTTTCCTTACTTACATATATTTTAATATTTAGTAGACTCGGTTTAGTATGAGAAATAACCAAAGAGGAGTAATTAGAGTAAAGAAGATTGTGTTGCACCAATCTTCCAAGCAGGGAAAGCCTTACAATCTGAAAATGCGCATTCAAAATCCTTTATTTTAGCCCCGGCTCTGCCACTGGTGGTAAACCTATAATCATCTCAGCCATATATTTTCCTACCATTTTATCATACTCCGGTGGTAAATGATAACCAACAAATCCCCTTTCAACCAGGCTATTCATTAACAGCTGCACAGTCCTTGAAATTGTGAGTACTGGAACACTCCGAAAAGTGAACAATTATTCATTAAAATATTCTTTTTTTTTTCTGTGTAGTTTTATTACTAAACGTTGGTAAGTAATTCTATGTGTTCTTGTAGTGGCGTGGGGATTAGGGATTAAAATGAGCGGTTGATTTAACCACGCCAAAAAGATTAATGAAGGAGGATAATAACAGGGAAACACACGGGGAATTTTAACAAAACAAGATAAAGGATTTATTTACGAATTTACATGTGTTGCGGGGCCGAGTAGTATGTACGATAAATGTGAACAGCCAAGACAATGACGGGACAAAGGCAAAGGTTTTTGTTATGAATAAAAGTGTCGAATTTATTAACACGTTTACATCGGTGTGGTCCGGTATGACTGGTTGATCGACGAACGTAGCTGGTTCGGTCGAATGTAGTTGATCCGGTCCGGTAGTTTAGGATTGGTAGGCGAACGTAGCTGGTTCGGTCGAATGTAGCTGGTCTGGTCCGGTAGTTTAGGGTTGGTTGGCGAAAGTAGCTGGTCTGGTCCGGTAGTTTAGGGTTGGTTGGCGAAAGTAGCTGGTCTGGTCCGGTAGTTTAGGGTTGATCTGGCCCGGTAGTTTAGGGTTGGTCGGCGAACGTAGCTGGTTCGGCCGAATAGCGAAGACGGAGTCCCTAAACAGGGCCAAGGCAGAACAGTGATGCGACTTCACAGGGCGGATCGACCGCGGAGACGGGATCGCGCCAAAGTGTATCACTTTGCGAAGACGGTGTCCCTAAACAGGGCCAAGGCAGAACAGTAATACGACTACACAGGGCGGATCGACCTTACATTTTATGTTTTAAACGTGGATGTTTAATATGATCCCATATTTTTTATTTCTCAAATGTCTGATTAGATTTGGCAGTACGAGAAATCTGTTTATATATATAAATACATATATATACATATTTATATAAATACATATATATAAATACATATACATATATATATAAATACATATATATATAAATACATACATATACATGCATACATACAGATATATATATATATATACACATACATACATATACATATATATACATACACATATATACATATATATACATACACATACATACATATATATACATACACATACATATACCTGCATACATATATACATACATACATACAAACACACACACACATATATATGCATACATATATAGTGATTGTCACTTCTTGACAGAAGAAAAACATCTCCACAACAAATTTCTTTTTTTTTCTTTGTTATATAACTTTCCAATTCTCGTATCATGAGAGCGCAGATGACTCTTTAAACCGGCCTTACTTTTACAAGCTTTTGTGCTACAGTTGCCACCTGAAAGGGAGATCCCCATGCTCAACAGGAATGGCATCAACGTGAATTTTCATGTGGCTTCTTAATCCAGAAACTGAATTTCATACTTTCTGGCAGAGTGTACAAGAAGGCACAAGGATTGATTTCTGGCTTCTTTCAGTTGATTGAGCTGAGGAGACCTAAGGTGACTTTGAAAACGTGCCCTTGAAAGAGCAAAATGGCCACATAAACTACATATATGTTGTAAGGTTAGGGTGGAAGTTAGCACTTCAAGATTACCTTTATGAAGATTGCGCTTAACCTGAGCATGTTCCATCTTGTCTTTTTCAAACTGGTTACAACCTTGGTGAACTGTCGTTCTCCATGAAGTTCGAGATTCAGCCTCCAGTTTCTACATATCAACTGACATCCCAAGAGCTTTGAAATTGGCTTTGATGAAATCTTTAAAGCGCTTTCTAGGTTTGTGTCTGGGATGCTTGTCTGCAAATAGTCCACCATAAAAGCTACATTTAGGCAACCTTGAGTCATCCATGCGCACCAAGTGACCTGCCCAGCGCATTTTAATTGAGAATGATTAGCTTCTCAATGCTGGGGATATTAGCTTTCTCCAGAATTTCTGTGTCAGGTACAAAAGACTGCCATGAAATAGTCATGATTCTTCTGAGGAAATTTTGGTGTTAATATGACATCTGTATGTTGTTCATGTTTCTGAAGATTACAAAAGGGCATTAAAACACATGACTCATAAACTATTATATTAATGTTAAGTGAGATGTTTCTATCATATATATATATATATATATGATGCATTAATGCTTAATAGTCAGAGTTGAATCAGATCAGGAAACAGTAGTATTAAAAAGTGCTCAATACATATGTGAAAAATAAAGTAAAAATAACATTAGAACTTTTAACTTTCAAAATCAGATCAGTTGAATCCGTTACGTTGGTTTCAACCTAATGGGATCCCCAGGTGATTTTGATCAAATGACCACCTCATGCTTTTATAATTTTTTTTTTTAAACTAAAGAACGCTACATTATTATTTTCAAAAAATAAATAAACTCATGACGTTGGGTGTGATAGAAAGAGAGGAGGAGAATGTAAAGACGGAAGAAGAGAAAGAAAAGAAAAGCAAATGTATTGTAAATGCATTTGGGGTGGAGGTAAATTACCTTTTTTTTATCCAGCCTTATATGCAATTAAGAAAAATTTTCTAATATGGAAGCAAGGATTTAAGACTTCCGATTTCTGGTTTCAAAGGCTTTTTGGTTTTGGAAATGTCATAATTCCTCATTTTTCCTCAACTTAGTATACCGTAAGGTTGAAAGTATATATACATACATTATATATATATATATATATATATATATATATATATATATATATATATATATATATATATATATATATATATATAATAAAAGCTTAAACACTAATTTCCATGGTCATAATTTATTCCATTGGAATCGTAAATACGATCCAATTATTTACGATTCCAATGGAATAAATTATGACCATGGAATATTAGTGTTTAAGCCTTTTTATTATACCCTTACTCTGTCCTAGACATTGAGTTCTACCTGGATTCTTCCTCTTGGAATTTTTTTTTTCTAAAAATATACATGTATGGGTATTTATATATCTTGCATATGTATGTATATTTTCCACTAATATTATCTATCTATCTATCTATCTATCTATCTATCTATCTATCTATCTATCCAAGTATAGGATTGGTGTATACGGAATAAATTCCAATAACCAACAAATACTATTCTTAAAAGAGTGCTCAATATAAAGTAGAGCAAATATAATTATTTATTCGAAAATTATAACATAAATATGTTATAAAATCACTACAAAAATAGCCATTTTGTTTCGACACTCCTGGTGTCTTATCAAGTGACGGTGTTGATGTATTCGCTCGCGCCTTCTATTCTTTAATGATCTCCTTCCCCTTTGTTAAATGAATGTTCTTTTTTTTTCTTTATTTCTTTATATATATTTATAAATAAATGCTTTATTTTGAAATCCATCCATTCCTTTATTTGAAGATGTGATTTCGCTTCGCACGTGATATATATATATATATATATATATATATATATATATATATATATATATATACATTCTGAAATGTGAAATTTCAACACGTCATTCTGAGAGATTTGCGTGGATAGTAAATCTTAAATGTTTTTACGTTAAAAGTGAACATGAAGGAAAATATGACCCCCGTTTCATCGTTTGATATTCTTTTCTTTTATTTCCAAAGTGACAAATCACAATATGATCATGAAGACCGAAAAAGTTCCAATAGATCGGCAGTCGTTGATGATGATCACATCAAAATCTGGATGAACAATAATCGAGTTGACGATTCGATTTTATAGGGCAAAGTGTACCTTCGAACGTGTCGCTGATGTGACCGTTGGCAATTTACGGTGTCCGAAAAGCGGTTTGCTCGAAGAGATCGCCTTTCAACTTTAGTTTTTCCTCTCTAGGGGATCCTCATGAAATAGATATCAGATTGTGAGGAATTTCCTGCTTAATCCATAAGTCCAAGAATTATTTCAGTCGCTTGTGTAGGGAGAAAGTGACCTTCTACCATACGGGGCCTTGTGTTAGTGAATTTGATGGAATTTTCATGCGGACCAAAACTGGGGGATCACCCACTTTTCACTTCTTTATAACTTTTTTTCCAGTAGATGAAATCGCTTCCAAATTGGTATTACATTGTGCGGAATTTCTCACTCCATCCATGTCTACAAGGATTTTTCATTCGGTTTTATAGGGCAATGTCGTGACCACCGATATAGAAGGCCATTTTGATTCGGTTAAGGAGAAATGTTACGTCAATCATATTGAGTCCGACTTTCAAGAAGCGTGTCGTTTGTTTTTTGTATCAGACTTTTTACGGCGGCATTTTTAAATTGTTTATTAATACTTTCTTTTAAATATTGAATTAATTTAAAACAAAAACAGTGCCTTATAGATGCGTTGTACCAAATTGCAAAGGGAATTAAAAACGGCCCTAAAGTACATGTATTTTCTTTCCTTAAAATAAAAAATTATCTGATGTTTGGATCCGTTAATCAGAAGAGATCATTTTTCAGTACCAACTAAATTCAGCAGAGTGAGTATTTTTTGTATTAAAAAATAAGTAAATTTTATTGAAACTTTAATGACAAATACCAATGTCTTTGTAATTAATAATTTTAATACCATGTCTTTGTAATTCATAACATAAAGTTAATAAGACATAAATCTAGCGAGAAAGTTTTAGACATTCATTCTCGTACGTGTTGCTTTTAAAATCTAAAAACTCATTTTTTTAAGAAATAAACTTTAAAGAAATTTTCGACCTAAATTCATTCATGAATTCCTAAAGGAATATTTTATATGCATAAAAAATAATTCTAATAATTTTAACGATTTTTTAGAATTGTTTTATTCGTGACTAAATTAAACTTTAATTGAATTAAATTTCATGTCTGTAATTCACAACACATTTTAAAACAAAGTGTTGTTTTAAAAAGTTATTAAACGCAATTAAAACTTTGAGGATTAAAATAATTTCATATCTTTAATTCATAAAACATTAAAAACAAAGTTACGAAAGTTTTTAAAAGCTGAAATCTAATTTTTCTAAAAAAGAAACTTTCGATATAAATTCATAAAGGAATCTTTTTCTAGGCATAAAAATAATTGAATTTCTTTTTAGAATTATTATAATTTAACAATTTTTTAGAATTGTTTTATTCATTAGAATGTTTTTTTATTTATCATTTTAAATTAAAAAAATGAATAAACGTTAAAAATTCTCTTATTTGTACATAGCTTCGTCAGTAATAATCTTTTGTTGAATTCTCTTCACTTTTCCTAAAATTATTAATGCTTCATATTACTGTAGATTTTTGCTGATTGATTTTCTTAGATTTTCACAAGAATTTAAAATAGGTTTGGTTTTTAAAATCTTTTTAGGTATGTGAACTACATTTTCGACTGGAGGACATAAGGAGAGAATTGTTAGCTTTTGACAAAAAAAAAAAAATAGGTGTCACAATTGCAGTTAAACTAAAAAATATATATCTTCGTGATGGTGCTATTCCTAGAATTTTCCCAAACTGTCCCTCATATTTATCTTCATTGAATACTTCTAGAGAGTCACCAGACTCTAGGAGAATCCAACTAGAGAATTCTGCTCTTAAAAGTGCTTTAAATCAAAGTATTAATGATAACTTAGCATATAAAATGCAGAAGAAATTCAATAATGTTAATGATCTAGAAAGGAAATTAAATTTCCTTGATAGAAATTCCTGGAGTTTTGTTAGGCAGCAAGAGACACTTATTATATTCAGCATCATCAAATCCCCATATCCAAAAATCAATCTGTCTCTTGTAATTGAATCTGATTTTTGCAGTACATGTGTTTTGTAGAGTTGTGGAAATGCATTCAATAGGGGACTATAAGATTCCTAAACATGTAACTGATCAAAATACCCTTGAAATTCTGATAGAAAACATAAAGAAAATGGACACAGAACAACAGCAAACTGAACCACAAAATATGATTTTTATATTAAAATTGGTAATGTCATTTCTACTATTGGTGCAAGAAGAATCAAACAAACATTTTAATACAATTAAATTTATATATGAGCAGCTAAATTTAATGACACAAAATAAGCTTTATTATTCAACAGAAATGATTATATTTTCTTCATTGTTATATAACTGCTTCCCTAAAGGGTACAGATTGTTAAGAGACAGCAAACATATAATTTTACCTAGCTATTCAACCATTAAAAGACTAACATTATCAACATATATGAATCCTTTGATTGAGCAACATGATAACAATTTTCTTATGTATATTAAAAATAAATTTAAGCTCCTAGTGCAGAAGGACATCACAGTATCTTTACTTGTTGATGAAATACATCTAAAACCTTATTTAGATTATAAGGGTGCGAATATTGTTGGCTTATCTGACAACTGCAGTGAAGCTGCAACAAGTGCTTTTGCTTTCATGATTAGCAGTGTATTCTCACAATATAAAGATGTTGTGCATGTTATGCCAACTAAATGTCTTAAAGCTGAGAAGTTATTTGACATAGTTAAACGCATAATAATTGGTTTAGAGGAGATAGGCTTTCAAGTATTATCAATCATAACAGATAATAATGCTATAAATAAAAAAGCTATATCTTTCTTTTGCAGTCCTCCAAAGCTTTCCATTGTATATCCACACCCAGTTATAAAGTCTCGACCCCTTTTCTTCCTTTTTGACTCAGTCCATATATTAAAATGCATTAGAAACAATTGGCTTGGTTAAAAAGATGCAAATAAATGCATGCTGTTCCCCAAATTTTGTCATAATGGAAATCATGAATCAGATAATATCCAAAGTGCCCCATTTTCTACCTTACAGAAACTTCATGCCTTAGAATCTCAGTCAATTTTGAAATATTGTTATAAATTAACCTCAAAGGCACTTTCTCCTACTAATCTTGAAAGGCAAAATGTTAATTTAGTTCTGCAAATTTTTAATGAATACACTATTCAAGGATTATTGACTTTAGGAAAACAGAAATATTTGCCTAATTTTGCAAAAGTTGCAGAATATATAAACATATTTTATATTTGGTGGACAATAATGAATGTTAAAACGCCATATAAAGGTTGTCGGCTTAGAAATAAATACTGCAATCCACTTAGAATGAATGAAGAAAATTTTAGATTTCTCTCTGTATTCTGTTACTGGTTAGAATCTTGGAATAGCATTTCTGGAAGAAATGGCAAATTAACAAAGGAAACCTTCATTGCTTTGCATCATACAACCTATGCATTTCTAGAACTGACCAAGTATTGCATAGAAGAACTGAAAATGCTGTACATATTACCAGGCAAATTTCAAACTGATCACCTTGAAGCAAGGTTTGGTCAATACCGACAACTTAGTGGGGATCAGTATAATATCTCGATACGTCAAATATTTGAGTCTGAAAAAAAATTAGAATGCAATCAGCTTTAAAATTGAGCTTACCATTTAATCAGCAATGCATTAAAATTGATTTAAAGAGTTTGCAAGAACCAAACTGGGATGAAGTGACAGAGGAGGAAAAGTTAGATATATATAAATATAGAATTGATGTTAAAGAGGATGATGTTAATAATTGTAGAGAAGTTCTACCTGTAATGCTATACTTAGCAGGTTATTGCTGTTATGCAGTTTTTAAGAAAATTAAATGCAATAGTTGCAAAGATTTAATATCTGGAAGTGTAAAAGATAATGTGGAAGAAATACCTGAATAAGCAGCTATTTTCAGGAGATTAATAGAGGTTCTCTCTTATATCCTAATGATAAAAATATAAATTTTGTTCTCTATAATTATGTAGTCATTGATAAACTTATAAAAAATCATTCTTTTCTTTATTCTGTAAATCAAAAAAAAAATAGCCATGCATATAACATTGAATGTTTTGGCAGATTATGAACTTCTTTTTGATGTTGACACTTGTGATGAGGGTCACAATATAGAAAAAAAAACAAATAATGTTTGTCTGGAGCTCTACAAATACTCTTTTAAATAATTTTTGTTCTAGGGAAAATAAAATATTACAAATAACAAGTTAAGCAAAAAAAGAAAACTTCAAACATTCAGCTAAATTTTGTATCAGGAACTTATTTTTCTGAAAGTATTATTTGATTTTTAAATCTATTTGTTGTTTGTATCTAATTTATTTGCTTGTTTGTATTTATTTATTTCTTATTTATGCTTAATTGTTTTATTTATTCATCATTGAATTATAATTTGTTTATTTAATTATTGTTTGTTCACTAATTCATAATTCAGTTGTTACTGTATTTGAGTAATAATCTCTTCTTAATGATTACAAAAATTGTCACTTTACAGAATAATGATTAACTGAAATAAAAACATGCAAATTAAAACAATGCTGATTATGATTTATAAAAAATTTTCAAATGTGAAACAATTAAAATCCTGAAGGAATTTCAGTCTTAAAATTGTCTGTCTGTAACCTACTTTTCTATAAGTATTATTTGAATTTTAAATCTCTTTTTTGTATCAAATTTATTTACTTTCTTGTATTTAGTTTATTTATTTCTTATTTATCATTTATTTGTAATTTGCTCGTCTGTTTGTTTGATAATTGAATTGTTGCTGTAGTGTAAGAATAATAAAATAATCATTAAATACGATATTGTAACTTTACAGAATAATTACTAAAATTAAGATAAAAACATGCAAATTAAAACAACAATACTGATTATGATTTTAAAAATGTTTTCAGATTTGAAACAAATAAAATGATGAACGAATTTCTATCTTTAAAATTTAATGAAATGTAAAAACATGTTTAATTTTTTTACTTTAACAAACAAAACATTCAGCAACATTTTTTTTTCTTATCGGTTATTTTTTTATAAAATTAATATGAAATAAATTTCTGTATAAAATCCAATTCTGTTTCTTTTATAAATGTATTTTTAACAAGTTTTCTAAAACCAATTTTTTTCTTACAATTATTCGTTACATTATGATTACTGTCTGTTTCACTGCATGGACTACATTTGTGACGTCACTATCGAGCAGGCCTTCTATATCGGTGGTCACGGTTTGTCTCATCCTCTGCCCCCCCCCCTGCATGCTGCTGGTTATATGGTACTGAAAGCTATATCAATCTTGATTTATACACATTGATAAGAAGTTTCTTTCAATTTTCTCACTCTTTGGCAGTGTCTTTGTCAATTATCTGGGTCTCATTCTAGAAAGGGTAACGTATGTTCTCTCTTCAGATATAATCTGATATACCACATTTTTATCTCTCTTTTAGTTGTGGTTTTTATGTTTCTTGAGCTTGACTTTAAGGAGAAATTAGTTTGCCTTTTATATATATTTATTAACATGGAACATTGTAAATTCAATCTTTTTTTTTTTACCCTTTTCTCATATTCTTTATTTTTTTCTTATACTTGAAGAAGAAGGTTTGATTTGGTTTGGTTTGTTTTATGGCATATCAACCTCAATGCTGACAAGATTTTTACTGCTGGTAATATTTTTTCCCACAAAAATATATTGCTGGTAATATTTTTCCCCACAAAAATGTATTGCTGGTAATATTTTTCCTCAAAAATGTATTGCTGGTAATATATTTTCCTTCAAAAATGTATTGCTTGCAATATTTTTTTTCCAAAAATGTATTGCTGGTAGTAATATTTTCCTTCAAAAATTCATTGCTGGTAATAATTTTTTCAAAAAAATTCATTGCTGGTACTAAAACCTATTTGTACACTTTCATAATGTTTTGACCTCAGTTTGGGATTAACTATTTGCTGTGACCCTAACAGGTGCTTAATATCCCAGGTCAGGGTGAACCTGGGAACACCAGCAATTAAGAGGTGGTTCCACACTCCTCAAAACCTCCTGATCAGAGGCCTTGCTGTCAGACATAGTTTATAGTCTTATTCAGGATGTTCAAGAAGAAGGAAAATAGAAAAGACAGTGGCTTACATTTTGAAAATGAACTCTTGGCATGATAGTAATAGAATGTGATTAACAATGAATATTTTCATCAAATCATTTATTTTCTTAACTAACAATTATTTGTGATTTGTAATCATTATTTATCACTTATAAATATCTCTTGATTCTCTTGTACATTGCATGATATCATTCTTTAATTATTTATTTTTTTATAAATGGAACTCAAAGAATCAGAAAAATATCTTTAAAATCTAACAGATTGGAAAACCATTTCATATATTCATAAATCTGAGATTTGGGTAGTGAATGTTTATTTTTTTAACTTGATTTTTTTCTGATTTATAATTAGAAATTATTTCTTCTTTACTTACTTAAAAATAGTGATGCCAGGACAATTGAAGACAATGTAGAAGGCTAACTGTTTGCAGGTGTAGACACATGAACAATAGTGGCACCATTTTTATTCATAGTTATCAACTATTAACATCTAACATGTACAATACTTGGCATAAATTTATTGCTGAGACCACAAAATGCTCTAAAATTAAATATGTTTTCTGATCCAAGTGTAAAGATATTAACAGTCATAAATAGTGGCTACTCATTTCAGTATTTTGAGAGCAATTTAGATTTGATATAATCAAACATTTATAAAATCTACAATTGCTTAGCTATAGATATGAATGTCATAGGGATATTTTCATATTTATCTGACAAAGATACTGTTTCTTTCATTAGAATTAATACTTTTAAGCTTAGTGTGACTTTCTAATTAGAGCATTAGCCACAATTATCTTATTTAAATCTTTTGTTTGGACCCATTGAAGTCTATATCTGCTAGCTTAAAAGAAAGTCATTTTGTAGAGCACTTAATAAATATTTAAAGCTGAGTGTGACTTAGCAATTAGGATATGGGAAGCCATCATGACAAAGCCAGGCTCAATTATCCTATTTAAGAACAGTAAATTTTTTTTGCTGGGACCCTTTGTATCTGTTATCTTAAAACAAAGTAATTTTTAGAGTAGTTAATAAAAAATATTTTTATTACTATAAGACTTATATTGAGTGGGTACATGTGTTTCAGTTGTTATTTTAAAGAATGAAATTAATATTAACTAAATTTATCTATTTCTGAAATGAGGTATAGTAACTATTTAAACTATCTACATTGTTTAGACTGTCGTCCTCATTTTTATTGCCATATTCACAACATTTCGGCCATTATACGCTCTGGCCTTTTTCAGGTGGTATACATTGGAATTTTGAACTGTATCATTTATTTAATCCACAGGAGTAGATTGCTCCATGTGCCATGCCTTTTTTGGATATCTCAGTTTCAGTTAAAGTAGGTTGATTTTTTTTTCTATTTCTGTGTGTGCATGTTTGGTTGTGTTCATGTGACATGTGCATATGTGTCAAATATTTATATATATATATATCACAAAATACAGTCATAGTTGGTAAACTCCAACTACGATAAAGTTGGCAAATAAAAATATTTTCAAAATAAAATCATACATTAAAGGATTAAACAGGGATTTGTGTTTATGCAGAGAATATAGTTTCCATAGGGGAACCCTCTAACCAACAACATCTTCCACTTCTTTGTTTATTTCTCATCTCATTGAAAAAGGACAAAGCCGTGTCTGAAAATTCTGACTTTAAAATCTTTCTTTGTCCTTCAATTTAGTCAAAAGGCAAATATATAATAAATATCATCAATCTTATTGGCAATAATGTTATCATTTTGTTGGCTTTTTATTCCTCAAATTTCATTAACCAGCCTATTAAAACTACACACACACACCTTTGGAAATTTTGTTTCTGTCATTATTGAATGACTTTAGGCAATATAAAATACAATTTCTGAAAATTAAAGAATGGTGCTAATACGCCTTCTATCACCTGGAGTATTGTAGTAAGAGCTAAATCTTAGAATGATATATTAGTAGGCCTTTTAACTAAATGGAACCACGAAGTCAAAAGGCCTACTAATATATAAGAAATAATCTTATTGCCAGTATTGTTATCATTTTGTTGGCTTTTTATTCCTCAAATTTCATTTTCCGGCCTATTAAATCTACATATTATAAGAAGCACACATGGATCATCTTTCATTATATATATATTTTTAAGACATTTTATGTTTATACATTCTTTTTATAGATACAAATATTTAAGTAAATCTTCTGTTTATAATAAACAGTATTAAACAACATTTACTGGCCTGAATGTCCGAGAAATTTTCATAGAAATATTCATCCTCTGTGTATTTAGGCAGTAATCCCTCGTTTATACATATTTCATTAAAGGTGACTGACAAGGTACTGTGATTAATCATTTCATTTAATTTTTCTGTGTTTCACCAGGAACACAGTTCCTTAAGGGACATTTGAACATTTGAGTTTTGATTTTGTAGATGTGTTGTTATTTTTGAGGAAATGGTTAGCTGTTTTTAAATTTTTTGTAATAGATAATTAATTTAATGTATTTGTTCAGATAAACTGGTCTAGTGTATTTATGATATTTCTAAGTAAAGATTCATCTTGTTTATAGTTGTTATGCATTTCGATATTGTAGAAAATATTTATGTTATTGTTTTTGTCTGTATGGTCAGTAGTGTTAGTATTTAATTTGAAAAGAAATAGTCTAATCAATAAGTTAGTTAAGAAAGCCATTGTTAATTACTGTCTGTTTTGCATTGTTCAGTTCTTTAAGGAAAAGTAGATGATAGGATGGATTCTTGTGAGCTCTCTTTAGAATTTTTTTATCATTGCTATTTTGTATCTAAGTGGGCATTCACTTTTAAAATTAAGCTGGCCAGAGTTTCTTCTAGTGGGTGTTTTAAACAATGAAGTAGTGAAAGTGTTGTTATTGTATTCTACGAGAACTTCTAAGAATGGGAGTTTATTTTTGACTTAGATTGTAGATAAAGTTAAGGACAGAGTATTTTTCAAATGTGGTTTTGAGGTTATTTATTTCTTGTGTGTTTTTCCATAAAATAAAAATATCGTCTACGCAGTGGACATATATTTTGGGTTTAGTGACCTGTTTAGATTTCAAGTTTTCTACATGAAACATATAGTAATTGGAGAAGTACGTGCCGAGCTGATTTCTCATACTAACACCGTTAGTTGGTGTAGTTATTGCCATTATGGTCATAGAAGGGTACTTTTGATTGTGCATGCATGTAAAAATTTTTGAGGATATTTGCTTTGATGATTGGAGGTGGAATATAATTATTTGTGTACATGGATTTAAGGATACTGCCAGTGGGGACATTTGTGAATAAATTTTCAACATCCAGTGATGCTAAAATACCTTGGGTTGTTTTTTTACTTTTTAGAATTTGAAGAAATTTGTGGGTAGATGTGATGCTGTAATTGGTGGGTAAGTATGGGGTAATGGCGTCATTAAGAAATTTTGATAGGGGTAAGGATCTGAGAAAAATTAAATAAAAAGCTTGATTGAAGTAGCTTTTCAGTTGTATTTAAGGAAACATATTCACACACACACACACACACACACACACACACACACACACACACACACATATATATATATATATATATATATATATATATATATATATATATATCACTTTCATCTGTATTCTTTTGGGTTTTCTCTTTATTTTTCCTGAGTAATTCCAGCTCAGTCGGCCTGGAGTTTGGGCAAATACTGAATTTTGATTGTAGACTAAATTTTGATCTTGATCATGCCCATAAATTTAAACAAGTAGAATAGTAATATAAATTTTCATTTTGTTGTGTTGTTTTATGACAAATGATCAGTAGTAAACTTCCTGTCGTCTGACTCTTTATTCTACCATTTATTTATCTTATATCCAACAGGTGAAAATAAGTAAAATCCTATTTGCCAAACCCACCACATATTTAACGAAATTTATGAGAGAGAATTAAAACATTCAAACTGAACAAGAACAAAAATTAATTTGATTGAAAATTGCCAATAAATAAATATCAAAACACAGTATTTTCCAATATTTATTAACATTGAAAAAATACAATGAAAGGTGAACTAGTCAAAATTAATAATGATGAAAATGGCTCTTTAAAGAAATTTAAGTATGGCATAAATTTTATAAAGTATAAAATATGCAATATGCCAATACCATTTCTTAAATTTAACTTATTTTTGCTAATTTCTGCTTTTCTCTTGCTAAAACTATCAATATCTTTTGGAAGAAAAAATTAAAAGAAAAATATAAATTTTTATCACTTCTCTGTATCAACATTTGATGTCGAAAAAATAGTTTTGCCCTTGAATTTGTTTTAAACTTACAGCCTAGCAAAGCAACTTGTAGATGAAGAATTGCAATCAATTCCATCTTCTTCTGGTTTAGCTACCATGAAGCTTCTGTAAAGATGACAATAACCCTTGAGAATGTCCAAGTGGAAAACTTTGCATTCAGCTGACATCATACACTTGGAGACACACTGGAACCTCCCACCTGTGAAGTGCTTAATCTTTTGCCTAAAATGATGTTTTCCATTAAGCTTTTCAAAATTTGCTGTTGAAAAAGAAAAAAACAAAACAAAACATAGCTTAATAATGCATATCCACAATTGGATAAAGATTAGAAAGAAGCGAAAAGCAATGAAACAAAAAGAAAAAAAAATAAATCTATATAATATTTTCTGCTTTCCTCATTTTTGGTGTCAAAGTATTTCAACTTTTAAGTGCCTGTAATATTATTCTCAAAACTGTTGCAGGATACTAGTATTTTGGTGTAGAAATAAGTCACCATTATGTTGTGCGATACTAGTATGTTTGGATAGGAATAAGTCACCAGTATCAGGGCCATAGCAGCAGTGAGGGCTGCTTTGCTCCCCCCACCAAATTTTTACCAATTGTAGTATTTTTTACAGGGTTTCATTTTAACAAAATACAATAAACAAAGAAATACAAGATAGAAAAGCTATCAAAGAAAAGACGAATATAACTTTCATAAAACCCAGATGAAAGAATTTTTCTTTAAAGGTGTACGATGATGATAATTTTCCTTTATCATGTGCGTGCTTTTTTTTTTTAATTTAGTACTGTGATGAGTCCCAAAAAATAAAATTAAATATAAAATATAAAACTAAAATGTACAAATAAATAGAAAAGAATTCAAATTAAAACAAATCATTTGCTTTTATTTATCCTTATCTCTTTCTCTCTCTCTATATATATATATAGGAAAGGGACGAAAAGTCTAACCCCAGCCGAAAATTACCGGGTATTGATGGCCGAAAAAGACATTGAGATGAAAGATGCACAAACGAATATGAGAAAATTTTCATTTCTTTTCGGTTATCTACTCTTGGCGAGAAAGCATTTAATGCAGACAGATAATCTTAGTCGGACAATTCAGTCTCCTGAACTTTGAGTAGTTGAAGCCCACCAGTTAGCAGAAGAAAAGCCCACCAGTTAGCAGAAGTCATGATAAAAAATTTTGCAGCCAGAAAGGATTGATAGATCATTCAATCTGCTTTTTGGAATACATTTCTAAAAGGAGAGAAGAACTTGACATCAATGATGCGGAACTTCTAAAAAAACGGAAACATCCAAAATGTCTGACTGATTTCTGTGGCTATGTGCAAGCAAATTATCAGAACTTTGCCTATACAAAAGAAATGTACAGAACAAAGTTCTTTTAAGCATACGATTTTGTGACTTTGCCACAACATCTATTATTGACAGGTTTGACCAATCTGAATTTGTAGAATATGGAACGATGCAAAATGTTCGTGGTGAAGGCTTTGCGTGGTGAACAAGATCCAAACAACGAGATACGTAAGAAATTAATTGAAAATAATTCTCTTGTTTCAATGTATGAGGGCGATATTGATATGTTCCTGATGAATATCCTGCTCAAACTTTTACCCAATATATTGAAGATTGATAAAGCAAATGCAAGTCTTCCAACAATATTTGAAAAGATGAGATCCCTAGGTGCAGCACAAAGAAATATTAGTGAAGTCAAAGCTCATCAAACCCATTTTCTCAGAACCCGCTACAAATACTGAAAGTGAAAGAATTTTTTCAGCACTTAAAAGAGTTAAAACATATTTACGATCAATCATGAGTGAAAAAAAGTGATTTGGTGATTTGATGGTAATGCAAAGAAAGACGTAGTAGATTCATTTGACGTAATAGAAGCTGCAAACTCATTTTCCGAAAGGAAATCACATTGAAGTCTCCTATTTGGGAAATTTTCAAGACACAATTTTCACCCAAACACTAAAACACGCAATATTGGAATACAAACCGGACGGGACAAGAGTTTTTAAAAATGTTTTTGTTGTAGTTGTTTTATTTTTTCTGACCCAAATAAAAAAAAAGAACTAAGTAAAAAAAAAATTTTTTTCCTTCTTTAATGAATCTATATTTTCCCAGTTGACATTAAAAAAAAAGATTAAAGTTCTTTCATTTGTAATTTATTTATTTTAAAAAAAGGTTTCTGCCAATCTAGAGGTACTGGACATTTTAAATTTTCTTGCCGCTAACCATGTTGGCGGTGTTTGAAAACTTAAGGCTAAATTCCAATTTTTTGTCCAAAAAAACAAAAACAAGTGTCTCTGCTTTGGTTCTGATTATATTGTGGGATACCAGTATGTTTGGAATAAGTTAGCATTATGATGTAGGATACTAGTATATTCGGAGAAAAATAAGTCATCTAAGTTGCGGGATATCAGTAAGTTTAAGTGGGGATAAATCACCATTATGTTATGGGATATTAGTATTTTCGGATAAAATAAGTCACCATTACGTTTCAGGATGTTAGTATGTTTGGGTAGAAATAAGGCAACATTTTTCTGTGGTATACTAGAGCGTTTGGGTATAAATAAGTCACCATTATGTTCCGTGATACTAGTATGTTTGAATAGGAATAATTCACCATTATGTAGCGGGATATTAATATGTTTGGATAGAAATAAGTCAGCATTATTTTGAATGATGATAGTATGTTTGTATAGGAATAAGTCAAAATTATGTTGCGAAATACTAATGTAGAATCTGATTTCTACATTTCGTATATCACACTTAATTTCCAGGATGCTGTTATTTAACAACGTCCCGAGTGGACAATAAATATTAAAATTGTATTTTGTGCATCTTCACGGGTAAAGTTCTAAAATCTTGTGCAAGATAAACATATATAGGCTCCAAACCAAGTTTCAGCAACTGAGATATTCTGATTGGTCCAATAATGCCAAGGTCATGTTTCCATCTACGCACAACCTGTTAAAACCAGAGAACCGCCAAAATATTGAAAACGTGTTCTTGAGCCTATCACATGATCAACAAGTAAATAAATATGATTCACGAGAACTTTCGAGCCAGTGAGCATCGTGACAGCAATACAATCGCTACTAAAGTATTAAAATTAAAACAATCAAACTGAACAAGAACAAAAATTAATTTGATTGAAAATTGCTAATAAATAAACATCAAAACACAGTATTTTCCAATATTTATTAACATTGAAAAAATACAATGAAAGGTGAACTAGATTGTGGATTGTGCAAGTTGGACTGACCATTAAAAAGGTTCGCCTACTCCTCAGGAAATTAGGCACAGCAGAATATACTAATTTTGTTAACTATATCTTAAAAAACCTGCGACTTGAAATTTAAAGAGGTGGTTCAATCATTAACAGAACTCTTCAGTCCAAAAACATCACTGTTCCACAAACGTTGGAAATGCATGAATCTCACCCGCAAAGAAGACGAAGATTATATTACTTTCGCGTGTGTAGTCAATAAACACTGCGATGACTTCAAATTGGCAGAGTTAAGCGCCAATAACTTTAAATGTTTGATTTTTGTCCAGGGTTTGATTTCAGCGAAAGACGCCGAAATACGTCGTTGGGTACTCAACAAGTTGAAAACGACGTTACTTTACGCACAGCAAATTGCCGAAGATTGTCAACATTTCCTGAGCGTCAGAGAGGATTCGAAAAACATCGAATAGAGTGGCGTGGCTCACATAAAAAAAAAATACGTCAAAGAAAAATTTAAAAAATACGCTAACCAAAGAATAAAGTTATTTTGCCTTCAAGACCATGTTTCGGGTGTGGTTAATTACTTTGGTATAGAGATTGTCCTTTTAAAAATAAATATGTTTTAATTGCGATAAATTAGGACACAAATTCAGACGTGCCTGTGGTTAAAAAAAAAAAGTAACAAAGAGGCGGTAGTGTTATGATATGGACTGGAATTGTTGATCAACCCATTATTGGATCAT
>CAHIKZ030004941.1:0-17601 GCA_903632075.3 Acanthosepion pharaonis | reverse complement strand
ATTATAATTATTTAAAAAAAAAATATGATTCCATCGCTACACAGGAATTACAAAGTTTCAAAATTAAATTAAAGTACCTAGTTCTGTTTCAATTTCAAGCGAATTTCGGAAAATTTGGTTCATATTTTTAAAAGAAATAATTATATATATATATATATATATATATATATATGCTTCCCTTATCCGATCATTCTGGAGAGAGTGTAATTTCAAAACTAGTGGCTGCTGCTACTGCTATTAAACCATCGCTCTTTAATAACGAATTGAGCCTCTTAGCTGCTGGAATCTGTATGCATTTTGTATATAATACATTAAAATGTCCTCTTCTCATCTGTGCACCGATAAATTAGGGGTAAGATATCTGACTGATATCAAATCGGCCGAGTTTCGATCAAGGCTTGACGCAATCCGACGTCTAACCACACAAATGAGCTATAAAACAGGCTTGCATATAGATGACTATATATATGTATATATACTCGGGGATAAGTAGTTAGATAGTGTAAATTATAGATAGTGCAATGGGAGATTTTTTTAATATTATCGTATATCTATTTTCTCTTTTGGACTTTGCATTTAAATCTAAATTATCTAAATTGTGACATTAATATAATTTTGCATAATATTTAATTCTCCATTTCTCATTCACACACCATCTTTTTTTAATCGATTTCTCCCCATCCAAACAGTAAAGTTACTAAGATACAAGGCGTTACTCAGCGTGGAAGAACAGAAACATTAATAAGGAGCTGGTACAAAAAGAGTAATCAGGAAGACGCAGGATAGCGATTGACATTGAATTAAATTTTTGAAGATCAAAGTTGGCTGTAAAGCTTGGAGTCGGGAAGGACTTCGACAAGTGTGAAGCGCAACAAAAGTTAGTTCTATCATAGAATTTACGGTTACATGTCGCCAGCTCAAATGTAAAGTCATGAAATCTCGTCTCCAGTCTAGTATTGCGCTTAAATTCATAAAGTCTAGATACCATAGCGAAGAGCTTATCTGAGCAATTTCCACGAAAGTCATTATAGAAAAGACAGAGAAAGGCAAGCTTTCGGCGGTGGGAAACCGCCAGATCAGAACAAATAATTTTCTTGGTCCTTCTAAATGAAGGAGACCATTATGATCGGATATAATATTTATCAACACACACACACATACACACACTCACACATACACACACAGGTGTACACAGCTATACACAAATAGGTGTTTGTGTGTCTGTAGGAATGTCTGTGTATGATGGCTGTCGACTCGTTGATCGAGTATAAATAATTCTAACGTTACTATATATGACTATTATTTAATGTGAAATTTACATAGTTACTCTAAGTTTATATGGAATTGTACATGTAATTCACACAATATATTTAATTTGAAAAACGACGCAAATAAATGTTCTGATTGCTTATTGTACATTGGTATTGTTTAATAAGGTATACCAACTTGTTACAGGTAATGAAAATTAACAAAATGGAAAACTATAGTTAATCTAAGACGAGAAGCAACAGTCAACACGCTTTGGGTTTGGTAAACATGTTAGTTTACGTTTATTATGAGCTTTCGAAACGTTAAGGAAAAATGATGCCGGCAACATGATCGGGTAAAGGAAGAATAAATTCAAAAGCGTCTTGCTTTTTTAAACAGACAAAGAAAGGGCACAAACTTCGAAAGCCAGCGAAGAAAAAGTAAGCGCATTGTAACGAGATCTTCTTCAACAACCTCACACACACCATTTATAATCTAAAAAGATGAGCCGAAAATGCAAATTCAAAATCGTGGATACTAAAATCAAACATGTAAAAAAAATATCTGGGAAATGTACTAACAGAGGACGGAAAGTGCAAAAACTGAGATCCGAAGACGTATTGGGATGGGTAAAAATGCTTTCTAAAAGCTAAGTAGAGTATTAAGCGACCGAAATTTTCGTCATAAACAAGGAAAAGTGTATTGAACTCTTACGTGATTAACGTAATTCTATATGGCAGCAAATGTTGGACAATCTCCTGAAAGTTAAGGAAGAGACTTGTAGCAACAGAAATGTTGTTCTACCGAAACATTCTGTGTATTGGCCGAACATGTGAGCGACAACGACGTTTTGGAGAAAATGGAAACAAAAATAAAACTTATTCTTAACATAAGGAAGAGACAGTGGATATTTCTGGATCACGTAATGAAGAAAGAGTATTGGAAAATCTGATGGTCACATGGCATAGGTAGGGGAAGAGGGAGAGAGAAAAGCAGCACGTAATATACTTGATGAACATGGAGAAAATGGATGTTGGATAAATAGCAAAAACCCAAAAGATTTTAAGAGGTACAAAGTACAGAAAGTTGTTGAGGGCAACAATCGCCTACTTTCTGAAGGGACATGGTACATAATAGAATATTTTTTTATTTAATTAGATCACTCGAACATTTATACGTAGCAGAATATTCCGAACTTGAAAACAGTCTCTCATTTTCTTTTCAGAGGAAAAACCTATTTCTTAATCGTTAAATCGAAATCTTATTTTCTAGATAGGCGGAATTCATTGAGAAGGAAGCGATTACACTTTAATAATACTGAAAACAATTCAACTTAAAAATTAACATTTGCTTTCATATTATAACTATTCAAGGTAGTTATTTTCAGAAGTATATTATATTTACTCCTGTCCTAACAGTAAATCAGGCATTGCTAACAAAGTTAACCTGACCGTTGGTCTCGAAAAGGATCTCCATGCTGTTGTTGGCTGGGGAAGTTAATAACTTGTAAATTTTAATGCCTCTAAAAAGAAACTGATCTTACTTAACCGCCAGAGAAAAAAACAAAAAAACTCCCTACTTCTTATCATCATGGTTGATGCTCAACTTCACGAGAGCATCACACTGTGCCTTCTAGATCTCACGTTTTCCACTGACCAGATGTGTAACAAATACATTGACTGAACAGCTGCTTCTACTGCAAGGAATGTTGGTTCTATGTGTCGTGCCAGAGGGTTTTTCATGTCTGAGTCTATCCTTCACATCTACAAATCTTCCATTAGTACCTACATTGAATACTGTCGCCATATTGGTTCGGATTCCCCCGCTGTTCATCTCGAGGTTCTCGACAAAATCCAAAGACGGATACGCAATGTGAGCAGTCCTGACTAGGTAGATCGAATGCGGTCATTTTCTCACAGACGTGATGTGGCTTCCCTCTGTCTTTTCTACAAATATTTTCATGGCAACATCTCTGACGATCTATTTTCCCCTGTCCCCCGACAGCATGAATTTAAGCTCGCTACTAAGTTGTCATTTAATTTCGGCCCCACACTTTTTCTGTCGAAACAATTAAATATAACCGCCTCTTCTACTCTAAGAGCTCCTTTTTCGCACTTCCCGACAGTAGAACTCCCTTCCTCTTACTTGCTTCCCTGACAAACTATAATACCCAATCGACATCTTCTGAGGCCTTGATTCCCAATCATCTTTTTATTTGTTACTCATTCCCCACTATACCCTGTCTTTTGTCTTACTTTCACTCTCTGTAAACTTTTTCGTAATATTGGCACTCCTGACTTGCTTGGGACGAATGCTTATATAAAATATAAAAAAGAAATCTTAGTAATTGTTGATACTATGACTAAAGATATTCACAAAGCGTAAGCATGTTCAATAAATATTTTATAACGATTCTTTCTCAATTTTATGTCCACTTAAAAAACGTTAGGGCCATAATTTTCGTTATTTTATTTTTCGCTATTATATCTTTTTTCAAATAACTCTTGATGGATGTGATTTTTTTTAACATTTTTCTTCCAAATAGGAGCTCGATTATAACGCATTTAGAAAACATGATCTGACGCTGTGGGAGTCCGAAGTGCTACAATGGTTTTCTACACAGAAAAAAAAATCGACAAATCGAGTTCACCTGAGTTCGTTTATATTTAACTTGAACCCTTGAGAAACATAACACTACTTCTCTTGCTTTTTTTCATCGACGCATCTTTTGACAAAAAATATTTTCTTTCTCCTATTCAGTGATGGGTGACGATGAATTGAGTATGATAGTCAGTACTTAAAACACTCCCCCAGAAATATTACGCAGTCAGTGATAATTTAACAACTAATTTGTTATACGTTTGTAACGGAATACTATGGACCTGAGCATGTAATATTGTAGCTAAATCGTTAACACCGAAAAAATGTGCTATTTTAAAAAAACCTTTCTTCATGGAAATATTTACGAGGCAAAAATCCATCAGAGTGCATACGCAATGTGGGTAGATGAATGCCACACCAGTTTTTTTTCTTTTACATATCTAGGGACTAGAAAATATATTTTTAAAATAAATTTTCTGATTATCACGCTATGAAACTCTTTGGCTGTAATCGAATATTAAATAAAGTCAAGGTAAAATTTACCTTTGGTTTAAAAAAAAATAAAAAATAAAATTTACATTCGTAGCTATGCCTTCTCTCCTATTAGCAGTGTCACCGATAGTCACGAGAGGCTAGAAAAAAATTCAATTTTTTAAATAAATGTTTAGCATTTTAAAAACATATATTTATATTTCTTTTCTTTTAATGACTGACTTCACATTTTATTTACTGAAAACATTTATCCAATACCTACACACACACTCACACACACGCATATATATATATATATATATATATATATATATATATATATATATATATTCACACACACACACACACACACACACACACACACACACACACACACACACACATACACATATATATATATATATATATATATATATATATATATATATATATATATATATAAATTTCTTACGAGGGAGACGTGTTGCTAGCAATCCGTCTGGATGAAAAATAAGACATAGCAAAGGGCGGAAAAACTCTTGTTGAATCAACGACAAGCTAACTAGAGGTACTGTCTCAATAGATCACCATGGAGAACCAACTGGAAATCGGTCTACTCTCAATCGCAAGAAATTTCATGGCATTTAACATTTTACGAATGCTCAAAGCAGAAAGGGGTAAAATTTATTGGAATTAATTCCTCGTCTGATGAGGAGCGACATATGTAACAGGTGTCACTAGACCATCACCCTGCATAAACAGCGTAATGGAATCAAACTCCTTGAACTTGATCTCTTACTCGGTAGGAAATACATAAGCGACATGTGTCACATGATAGTCATCCAGCGATTGAAAGACAAGAACTGAACAACAGGATTTTAAAACAATGTGGCCAGTTAGACAAAACAAAACAGGAAATGAATAGGTTAAATGTTAATATTTTAGGAGTATTTGAATCGAAAATGTTAAACAATGGATATTGTTTTATTTACCTGCACAGGATTACATATGCAGACGGGTAGAAAAAGGTAAGAAGACAAGATTAATATTAGACCAAAACACGAAGAAAACTATTCCTGGTAATAGTTAAATATCTGAAAGAACTTTTGTCGCTAAAATGAACGGAAAACCATTCATTATATCCATCATAATTTTCTTTTTAAGTACCGACAACGAAAAGTACAGAAGAAGAAATTGAAATGTTTTTCTCTATGATAGACAGTGTCAAGATTCAATTCAAATCGCAAGAACTTACAATTGATACAGTAGACCTGGATGCCAAAGTAGGCAATGGGAGAGACCGTTAAGTAGTTGGTAAATTCGGAATAGGAACTGGTAATGAACGATGAGAAAATTTGTTCAAACGGCTGATGACTAGGTAATAACCAACACCTGGTTTCAAGAAAAAAGTGCAGAAGCCCAGGAGGAGAAACGAACAACCAAACTGACTATATAATAATCAATTACAGCTTTCGGAATGCAGTTTTACACTGCAAAACATACCCAATTGCAGACATATGTGAGTTTAGATAGAAATTATGTAAATTGAAAAGGGCCAAGGCAGCACCCAAATGGAAATACGATAGCGTCTTAAATGATCCGATTGCGAAGGAGAAATAAATGGCCAGTGTGAAAAGGAGATTCCATGGACAAAATGAGAATGGGGACATTAGTAACTTCAAATCACCCCAAAGAAAAATAGACACATAAAAACCGAATTCTCCACAAGATGAAAAAGAGATAAAAGCAAGATGAATGTACAGAATAGAACATAGGACTATAAACGAAGAAATTAGGAACTAATGCCGTAGAGGCTAAGGAGGAATGGCTCAAAGAAGAACGTACAGAAATAGAAAGAATAAAAAGCAGAGATGAAGCATATATGCATAAAAAAGTAAGATAAGGGACAAGGCAAAATGCATTCTCATCAACAGGATCCATAAAGTCCAAGAACTGATATTAGAATTAAAAACATAATTCAGAAAAGGAACGAATATATCAGAGAAATATTCATTGTCAATAAGTACAATTGACAATACACAGAAATATGGATGGACCGGAAATATTAAATCTGACTTGGAATCAGCACTGACCAAATTGAACAGAAGCTAAACAGCAGGTCCAGCCGGGATTTTAATAGAGGTAGTTGTAGCCTTTGATAATTTCGTCATGGACAAGATTATAGATATAATAATTGAAATAAAAAAAAAGTAGTTATACTATGCCGAAAAGCCTATGTAGATTACATTTTCATAGCACTACCTAAAAAGCCAGGTGCAAAAGAATGTGAACGCATTCGGACAATCAGTCTAATGAGCCATATAATAAAACTAATAATCCGAAAACTGATAAATAGTGCGCAAAGCAGAATTAGACCGGAAATAAGACAAAACAGTGCACTGTCGTTAAAGATGTTCGAAAAAAAAGAACGCGTTATTTATGGTCGGAATGATATCAGAGCAATGCAAATTCAGACGGGTGTGTACCTATGTTTTATATATAATGCAAAGGCGTTTTATAAATTAAATTTAAAAAAAAATAAAATACTAGTGGACCAGAATGGTAACCTTGGCATATTTGGAATGGGTACTAGAATTATCATGACGCTACATTAACTGCAAACCGCCTGGAGAGGGACTGAAAATGACTTCAGAAGATATGCAAAAGCGGTTTAAGGAAATGATGTAACTTCTCACCGGATTTATTCAAACTCTACAGAAAGAATTGTTAGTCTCACAAGGATCCCTCATGGACAGCCATAAGCTTAACAACATAACAAATGCAGATGACATGATATTGATATCAGATACAGAAAAGCCCAACATACCTTGGTTAAAGAGAGAACGCTGTTAAGGGCCACAAGGAATAGGATGTTGTGGAGAGCTGTGAGTACACACGACCTGGATGGATAGGCGTGGAAAAAATTAAAAAAACTGAGATAATAATAAAACCATGAATCTAACCAGGAACATCGCAAAATATATATTAAATTGATGTAGCTCTAGAGATGCTATTATATGCCGAGTTTATTTTAGGACGGAGGCCATTCATGGCTTCCACTGTTTTGTTGTTCTAAGTAACTTTTAGACGTTTGCTTTTCTTTTAGTCAATATTCTTCACAAACTCGTTAAGTATCCCTTTATCTCTTGACGTGATTATATCCTGTGAGTCTTACATTCTCCAAACACTCTTTCCTCATTATGTATCTCGGAAACATTATGCATCACAGAAACATTCTGTATCCTAGACATTTGGGGGGGATTGTAGGTATATGTTTTCCCGTAGTTTCTATTTACTTAAGATTCTCATCGCAGACATATTCTTTGCATATATTTAAATTTTGTTGCTTCGAATCTCTTCTTGATCCGTGGAAATGATATCATAAAAGATAGCATATCAGTAAAGCAACATCGACAAATACTCTCATCACCTCAGTTGTACTTTATCACCAACACTCGATATCCTGCAAAAAGGTTGACAGATATTGCCTATGAAGATGACGTAGCTATCACTAAACCATTATCAACGCCACAGTTCTACAGCATCTAGAAAATGCTGCCAACGATGTCGGACTCTATGACAGTGCCTCTCAAACTGAATTCATAAGCTGGAATCAGCAAAGATCAATACAAACTCTCTCAGCCGAATCAATAAAATATGTCGAATCTTTTACATACCTCACAAGCAAAATAAATTCTACAGAAAATTATGTGAAAATTCTTATATCTAAAGCCTGGGCCGTCATGAATAAAATGGATGACATTTGGAAATCGGATCTACCAGACAGCCTTCAACGGAAATACATTTAATCCCTTGTAGGGGACGGTTTTAATATATGGTCCCACTGTTTGGACATGAAGGAAAACTCTACAGTCTAAGCTTGATGGCACCTACAGTCGGATGCTGAGAGCTACACATAACATCTCTTGCAGTCAACATCAAAGGAAATCACAGGTTTTTGGACCCATGGCTGATATTTCTACAATCTTACTTGAACTCAGAAAGCGATTTGCACACCACTGCTGACGAGTACAACCAGAACTCGCAGGAGATCTACTGCCCAATGCACCTAGTCCTAGCCATGGCTCAAATCGAGCAGGTCGTCCAGAAATCACCTACATTGAACAATTATGATATTACATACATTGTTACCATAATGACATTCCGAACTTGATATCTTGTCTTGTAACGGCATTCACCCGGAGTGGGTTGAGTCGGCTCCAAATGAATTAACCACATCGCGCGTCAAAGTCATCCATCCCCGCTCGATCGGCAGCAGAATCGACGGCATGATCGAGCCATTCTCGATTCCAGCGTCGGACCCCGAAAACGCAGGGACCGGACATGAGTTCCATATCTGCTTTGACCGTTGCCAGCCACGTTTTGAGTTGACCACCTCGGCGCTTGCTCCAACCAGTGGGTGCCTTTGGCGCCACCAGTTTACGGACGAACTCATCACCATTCCGCCGCAGCAGGTGGCCGAACCACCGGAGTCTCCTGTTAAGTAGAGTTTCTTCCAGACCCAGAATGTTGCATCTGGCGCGGATGGACGAGTTGTGGATCCGGTCGGAGAAGCGCATGCGCAGGATACGGCGGAGACAGTAGTGATCAAAGACCTCAAGCTTATGAAGATCCGCTCTGCGCAGTGGCCAGGTCTCACAACCATAGAGAAAATTGCTCTGACCATGGCTTCGTAGATTCGCAACTTCGTGGATCGTTTTATCTCCTGGCGAGACCAAAGTCGTTTTTGAAGACGGACAAAGGCAGCTCTAGCCAAATTCATCCGGGTGGGGATTTCGTCCTTCGCTTGACCAGTGGCTTCAAAATTGGCGCCAAGATATTTGAAGCTTTCGACCTCTTTCACAGCTTCACCATCGAGGGTTACAGCCACTCGATCAGGTAGGGGGAAGTTCGTAGAGTGAATTTTCGTCTTGGAAGCGTTAGTTTTCATCCCCACAATTTTGGTCATGCGACTGACCTCGTCGAGTGCATGCTGGACCTCCGCGTAGGACTCGCTAAGGATTGCAACGTCGTCGACATAATCGAGATCGGTGATGGAGCAGTCGTGGCCAACTCTGACACCCACGAGGCCAACCATTCTATTCTCCAGGATCCTTGATATAGAACTTGATAGTTGACAGGATAAACTCAGAAATGTCTGAGCTAAAATAAAAATAAAAAATAAAATAAATAAATAAATATTCGTTGCTTCTATAGATATTTTGTTACCTTTTAATACTTTAGTTTCTGGAAGGCAACCATTTTCTATTTTATCTATTTGCCTCCGAATTTCTCTATCAATGTCAGTCTCCTGTTACTATACCACTCACATAGATACATAATATATTGAGCATTGTTTTCTTATAGCAAACAATTTGTACCAGGTAATAGGTTTCACAAAATATCTAGTTATAATAAAATAATTTTTCATTTTTTAATGTTTTCATAAAATATTCCGATTAATCTATGCGTTCAAATTCCTTCATTCAAGGTTGCACTTCGCGGTTTGAAGAATATATTTCCTTACAATCCGAATTAATTTCTTTTAAAGCAAACAAGTGTAGGAAAAATTTATAGTGAAAAAAATCATTTTAAACCTGGTAATCCCCAACTCGCAGTCTGAAGAATTTTCACGCAATGGTACGTGGAATCATCGCAATCACAGACTTCCATCTTGTCATATATGGTCAGAACTTCTATGTGTCCTGTCCATGCTCTGATGCGCTCCACGGCACTTGCAGATACCATCTTCCCAACCGTTAAATCTGTTGGAGATCTCATCCGCCCATACCGACGGGAATCAGTTTTCACATCCAATATGGCTGACAAACCCGAAATTATCGACGTTTAGGAACTGTCGACTACTCTCAACTTGTTTGCCAGCTATTCGAAGGGATTTACAAATAATGACGCACAAAAATACTGACTTTATTAAAAAAAAAAATGACGCACAAAAATACTGACTTTATTAAAAAAAAGTTCAGATAATTTTTACTTAATTGGATATTGGCTATCAACCATAACGGAAGTCAGTGTCTACAAAGTAAAAATTAATCGGTTGATTAACATATGATTTGATCATATCCGTATTAAGAAAGGAAATTTCGAAAACTTTCATTTCGTACTTGAGCCGATGATGTAGTTAGGAGAGTGAAGATTACACTTGTAACATCGTTTATTTTACTGTACCACTGCCGATATATTTTCTCACGATAATGGAACAGAAAGATAGAGCGTTGACCAAGAATAACACATCAACCAAATTTCGAAATCGGAGTGACGATTATATTCAGTTTCACGATAAACATTTCATCATTAATATTCATTTTTAAATAAGAAATAGAGTGAATGATAATATTTTAAAGCACAATACATTAGAGAGACAACCATTCTTGGTATAAATGGCTCAATCTGACCACTAAAATTTGCCTGTGAGATATCTATGTTCGACTTTCATGTATGTCATTAATGCCTACCATAATTTCGCGTCAGTTAAAACATATATTTACTGTAAATCCAAATATTGCTTATTTCTCTTATTGTAGCATGTTTAACAGTGGATAGAAAATGCAACAACAAAATACGATCGTCTATGGGATTAGTAAAAGATCCATTCTAAAAGCCAAACAAAGCATTAACAAACATGGAAATTTCGTTAGAAACAAAGAAAATTATCATCTATTGCTATGCGATATTAATTCTCTTGTATTGCAGTAGATATTGAAAACTCTCCCCAGAAATTGCAGCAGGCAATGGAGAATTGTTATCTACAGTGAACTCCATCGACACAGTGAGAAAGCAACGAGGATATCTTAAGGAAAATTGGCAACACGAAGGATACTCAAAATCAAGCAAAGAATAGTTAAAATTTCCTGGACGGATGATAATGAAGTACGTCTTGGAGAATTTAAACATTACTTTTCAGATGGTAACTGATAAGACAGCGGGCACCTACCAGAATAGCTTGGATGAATAGGGGAATTTGGAAAAGGGACCTGATAAAAATAAGAAATTAAAAAAAAAAAAAAAAGTTATGACCTTAAACATCCTGAGAGGACACAGAAAAATAATAAGATGATGATGAAGAAGAAGTGGATAGTCGATTAACACAAGTTAATATTTCCGAATGGATCAATCAGTCCTATTGGCTTTATTTGAAGCCAATATTTCATTGCAGAGGGTGGTCCGAAAGTCTTGTCATAATGTAATTTTCTATTTCAGATGTCTGACTCAAAATTCATGGTCTTCATACAGACCTTAACTGAAAGTGAATAAACTGAATCCAGTACATGTGCTTTATATTTGTGTAATAACTATTTTTCTATTGTTCTCATTACTTTCTGTAGGGTGTGACAATACATTCGGACCACGCTGTATAAAGTTCAATTTCTGTTTAATTTAGAATATTTGAGTCAAGTGGAATTACAAATAATTCCTATTATGTTAAAAAAAAAAAAAACAAGTAGTAAAATATATGTTGCTCTTAATCATTTTTATGTGCTGCGTTCTCTCGGGGGTAGGCGTTCATGGCTCGGCCGCAATTTCCTGTCCTTTGGTGATTTTGCCTTTCGTTATTTCTCCTAAACCATATTCCGCCATTCATTTAATTGAACTCACAAATTATGTTATGCGCTGTTTTGATCTGTCTCCCTTGCTCTCAATCTGTCCTGTGTGTATCAGATTTTCCAATCCCTCCTCCTTCATTATTTCAACTACTTCCTACTGATATTATGCATACGTTTTATTTTTATTTCTATTTTCTATAAAACCTTTTCCTTTTTTCCATGTTTTCTCCATGTTGCATTATATCACTCTTCTGCAGAAGCAAATTTTGGTTGCCTTAAGTTATTTCTTCATCTTTGAGGAAATTCCAGCATTCACTCTCATATAGGAGGATAGATATCACGTTTAATACTCCTTTCTTTGTTTCTAAAGAAGTGTTTACGTTCCTTAATACATTGATTATATATTGTAATGCCTCTTTGGCTATCCCAGTGTGCCTTGATTTTTAGGCACGCTTTTGATACATCCGGGGTATTTTATTTTACCCCCCACCCCAAACACCCATTAATGGTGATTCTTCATCATGGCCTAACGGACATCTCCTCTCTTGTTATGTTTAGTTAGCGTCTACATATTATGTGCGCATCTGCTGCCCTCGTAAGAAAACTTTTAGCTAGGCAAGGGGAAATAAAATGCCTATTTCCACAAAAATCCCCCCACGAAAAAAAAAAAAAAACACAAACACACGCAGCTGACGATTACCTACTGATTTCGTGAAAAAGCAGTGAAGTTTTAGCAGTAGTCGATCTTTGTTCACCGGAAAATTATTAAGAAAATTATAAAAATATATATCCGTTTACTTAACTTTTTATCTGAAGGATTCACTGTAAAATGTTAAATATAAATATCATTAATCTACAAGATATGCATGAGGTGAAAATAAAAAATAATTGAACATATTATGGTACAATAAGCATTTCTTGTACAGTGTCAAATCGTTCATCATTAGTCTGCAGAATTATCGTTATTATAATTTCACAATTTCTTGCAGATATTATATTGCCAGTGTGGGATACCTACTAACATAAATTATGGAATGAAAGATTTTACTATTCTTGGCAAATATTATATTGCCAGTGTGGTATACCTACTTTTCATAAGTGATAGAATGAAAGATTTCACTATTACTGGCAGATATTATATTGCCAGTGTGAGATACATACTTTATATAAGTGATGGAATGAAAGATTTCACTATTCCTGGCATATATTATATTGCCAATGTGGGATACCTTCTTTACATAATTGATAGAATGAAAGATTTCACTATTCCTATCAGATATTATATAGCCAGTGTGGGGTACCTACGAACATAAATGATGGAATGAAAGAAAAATCACTCGAAATGAATAAGGTTTAATATATTCAAAATTCATTCTAAAAAATTCACAGCTGCCGTTGTTCATACGTATTTGTAGTCGTACCAACATAACAAATTAAAGGTTGACGTACAAGTTAAAATTTTCCACTGTTTCATATATTTTTTCCAATATTATTCATGTTATTTTGAAAAATATATCGTTATTTTATACACTGGTAAGCAAAACATTTGGACCACCTTCATTAATTAATTAATTTTGCTAATTTTACCACCAAATTGATAGGGACTAGAAGTATTTTTTTTAAATTTTTGTGATCTGGGAGGGCCAATAAAGTAGTTACTACCGTTTCATTAATTCTGTACGGTGGATGATAGATCATCTTATACATAATGGGGGTAGAAAAAGATCATACGAATTAAGCAGTATATATTTCATCATGTCACTCTTTTCTTAAGTTAAGAAAAATGTATTCAAAAAGTAATTCCTGTTCTTACATGAATGTAAAATAAGTCGAAATATTGAATTAGTAATTAATTTTCAGCTCCAGTAGTTGCCTCAAATCGAGGTGGTATTGAATAAACCAAGGTCCTGATTCACCCATTAGGAATCTATCCCACTTTTCTTGGACATAATGCCAAAGATGTTGGAAATTGCGGGGTTTTCTCTGGGACAATTTTCTTCTGATCTGATCACAATATTTGCTATTAGGACATTGATTTGGCCAATTTTCAAAGGTTGACAAGCATCATCGATGGGCGACGTTTATGTAGCACGTGATGTGAGGCAAGGTTGCAACGTCATTCTAAAACATTTCTCGTTCGTAGTTTAGAATATTAGAACATAGTAAACTAATATAGATTTAACTGATTAGATCACTTTTTTCTACCACGGCTATTGATTCAAATATTACGTGTTCGACCCTAATCTACACCGGCCATTTTGTGCATATTGCATTATTTTCTTTTCTCATTGCTCTTCTGGGATATAGTCACCATCCCAAGTTAGATGTTTTAATAATTCCTTCCGATGGTGATTGATCAATGTTGATTTGTTACAGCAATACGCTCGTTCAATATATTTTCCGTAACACATTGCATAGTATATCAAAATAAATCTCAGTGTTAATAGTGCATTTATACCTCAGTTGTCTGGCTGCTTAATTTGGATTGTCTACTGCGAATTTATTTCATCTCTCGTGTCAAACGTTTGTTGTCTTCCGGTTTCTTTACAAACATTTCCACTCGTAGCAAACGTCTTTTCGTTAAAGCATCTTCCTATTCAAATAGCAGCATTCACTTTCATTTGTTTCAGTAGAACATTTAGCCAATGCTTTATTGTAAAATTGCAAGCTAATGTTCAGCTACAATGACTTGACAAGGCAACTTACAATCCAGTTCATGAGATGGAACGATTCCTACTTGGAAATGTGTATATTATCATGACTTTATTATCTGAGATATTTTATTGGCCAAGAAATATCGCATGGAATTATTTTTGCTAAAAGCAGCGCATCTTCTCTTAAAAGAAACTAATTAAAATTCCTCCATTTATTTTACAGTCGGGAAGATCCACCGATACAACTGATGAAAGTATACTGCGAAACAGTCTTAACTGCTTTATAAAATGATCAGCATAATACTTTTTTGTTGTTGGATCAAAGCTTACGCCCGCCGGGATGTATGCGTATATATATATATATATATATATATATTGTCATCCACATACTGTTTCGCTATATCACAGCTTATCAATGTCGCTAGTCATCCGATAGTCTCAACATTCCGGGATCCAAAACTGACTGAACTGGTATCATTCGGAAATTATACAACTGAGCTATTATCCCCAATAGAGAGCAAGGTGGATTTATACGTACCTAATCCTCGAATAAACACGCCAAAAATTGATATATATATATATATATATATATATATATATATATATATATATATATAATTAAATAATTAAATAATGAAGAGACAAAGTTAATGTTCCCTGACTATATTTTATTTTCCCAGAAAATATATTTTTCCTGTTTCATCAGGTCACAATTAATATATATATATATATATATATATATATATATATATATATATATATATATATATATATAATGTGTGTGTATGTGTGTGCGTGTAAGTGTGTGTCGCTGTGTGTGTGGTCGTGGAGTACGCTCAAAAATTGTTAGTGTTTCGTTTCTTAATAGATACTTCATCCAAGTGACCTTATGTCACAATTGTTTTAATCAAATAACAAGAATGCGTCACGTATCAGATTCTGAATTTTGCAATAACAATGTGGTGAATGATGTCATACCTTATTTGCAAATACAATGAGCTCTTTCACCGCGAATCTCTTTGGAGCCCTCAGACACATTGTGTTTAAAGTTGATTAATTCTTTATATATTCTATGTTAGTTTAGTTTGCTTATATCGACTTCTAATACGTCTTATGTCCTTTGAACCACTTATTCTTTCATTAATTGCTCTGCTAATTACAACTGAGATGACGATGAAAATTTCTGAAGGGATCTGTTATACGACGTAGTCAACGCTTCTTTGTCCGATCTTCTTTCAATCTAATCTCCTGTGTAAATAGGCTGAGCATTGAAATATTGGAAGGATTTTGTTTGCTCTGGAGATTAATAATACATTCTACCCATGATTTGTCTTTGGTCAGAAATTTATTTTTCTGATTTTCTTTTCTTTTAAAATAATCACCTTATGTTATGATAATATACAAGGCCGGGCGGACAGGACAGTGAAATAAAAAGGAGAAATAAAAAAAAAATGTTGCGTTGGAATTAGTCCGCCAAATTGACATTAGCATAATTCCTCCGTTTTTGTTGAAGATAAAATTGTATTATGATTGAACGCGGAATTTGAATACAATGTTACTTAGCAAACATTAGAAGTGATGATATATTTTAGGTACATAAAAATTAGCGAAATGTTACTCATATCTGAAAGTACGCAATGCGTATATATAATTTTCTTTACTAATGAAAATATGCTTATATTTACAAATAATTAAACACATTTATAAACAACAATACCAACATTTCAACAAATAAATGATTACACCTAAATAAGATGTCACATAAAACCGAAAGCAATATATATATATATATATATATATATATATATATATATATATATATATATATATATATATATATATAGTTGCATAATTTAGGCAGCAATCCTTCCTTTATGCATGTTTCATTAAAAACGACAGAGAAGGTACTAGTGTTAAGCTTTATATTTAATTTTTTCTTGTTCTGACAAGAGATTTCTTTTCTGGACAAAGGGTGTGTAAGAATTGTCCAAATGTTCTATATTTCCGAGCGCTTTCGGCTATACCCCTACCCATTATCAAGGATGATTTGACTTTCAGCTTAATTGAGTGTGTGCGTGCGTTCTGTGTATGTATCAGTGTGTGGTATGGATGTTTTTAACTTCCGAATACGGTTAACACATTGTGGCTTTGTTCATAGTAAATATTGTTAAGAGTTGGCGTTTTCTTTTTTATTGTTAAAGCTTCCATTATTTTTAGTCTTTTTTTGCTGGTGGATGCAGTTAATATATTTGTGTTTTCTACTAGTATATTTCTAATGGAGTCTGGTAAATATGTGTGTGTGTTTAAATGGGTTCTAATGGAGCTGTGATCAGATAGGTGTAACGTAAGACGTCTGGATAAACATGTGGTTGTGTAGGCGATGTAATTATTTATGAGTCCGGTTTGATCAGGAACACAGTTCCTTAAAGTGCAAATGGCAAAAGGTATAACCGAAAGCGCTCGGAAATATAAAACATTCGGACAGTTCTTACACACCCTTTGTCCAGAAAAAGAAATCTCTTATCAGAACACAAAATAAAATAAAAAGCTTAACCGTAGTACCTTGTCTGTCGTTTTTAATGAAGCATGTATGTATATATATATATATATATATATATATATATATATATATATATATATATATATATATATATATAAAGTATACACCTCATGCATAAGTTTAACGATTATTTTTTTTTGCTTGCCTGCATAGGATACACGCCTGCTTATATTTGGCCGTCTCATTTATCCACTTTACACACACACACACACACACACACACACACACTCACTCACTCAGACCCCTCTATATATATATATATATATATATATATATATATATATATATATGTATGTGTGTGTGTATACTATGAAATATACCTACAAATGAAGCGCAACAAAATTTCTTGGTTCTACCAAGTCTGTAATACTCAAATTGTTCGTGTCTGATGAGTTGGTAGAACCGCGAACTTTAAGTTGCATATCGGACGTAGATATATGTATACTTCTTAATATATATTCTTAGCTCTTTCTAACGATATTGACCAATGTTTTGTTTACAC
>CAHIKZ030004940.1:0-17739 GCA_903632075.3 Acanthosepion pharaonis | reverse complement strand
CATGGACAATTACCATTAGGTCTTGGAATAAAACTGAATAATTTAGAACATCAAAATAAAATTGGATAATCGGAAATATTTCTTATTTAAACTTTACTTTATCTATGTATTTACAACCCAAATTTTTTTTTTCATGTTTTTGTATCTTTTATAAGCGATCAACTCAAAAACAATTAAAATTGTTTCAGGTTAAATATTAGTAACTATTAACTATATAAATAATAAATTTTGTTTGATATAAAGTGGTACAAAAAATATGGCTTTTGAAGAATACAATGTTTATTTGTAATTAAATTTAACAAATGTTCCCTACAAATATTTTAGCTATGAAGTATCCTAGATGGTAATGTGAAAATATTTCTCTCCTATACATTGCTATTTCATGATCATGAGACCCGTAACAAAACCAAGAATGAAAACCTGCCTTGCATTTGCTTAAGCAATGTTTTTGTTTTTTGTTTTTTTTCACCCCAAGCAAGGCAATAAAGCCTGAAGTTGCATGTGGATACTGAGTGTAAAAGAATATAAGAAATATAAGAACATTAAGGAGAGATAGCAATAACACAACAGGAATTAAGAAAACGATTGACATTGCATTTAAATTTTTGAAGATCAGAATTGACTGGAAAGTAAGAAGCCGGGAGAGACTTCCACAAGCGTGCTTAAATTCATAAGGTCTAGGTGCTCATCAGAACAATTACAATGAAAATATAGAAAAGTCACTGGAAAGCCATATTATGGCAGTGGGAAAGTAACTGAAGCCAAGATGCCAGGTCAGAACAAATAACATTGCAGAAGCACCAGACAAGATGTAACATCAAAATTCAGTTATTCTGGTGAAAAATTGTCTAGCACAACACAATGAACCAACTGTCCTATTAGCAGACCTAGCAATTGATTCAGCATCATCTTTCCATTTCATGTCAGCAGAGAATTTTAGCCTGAAAAGATTTTGTGTGTCACTCTCTTAGAGATTACCATCTGCCATGCTGTTGGAAGGCAAAAAAGATTCTCTCAGATGATTAAGGGAAAGCAGTTTCATTTTGGAAGCATTAAAATTAACAAGCCATTTATTGCACCAGTTAACAAAAGATAATAGGTCATTTTTTAGATTAGTTGCCAGTTTGACCTTATCCAACCAATCAGACTTATCATTAAAACAGGACTAAATAGTTATCATCAGTGTAGATACCAAGTTGAGAACTGATGCCGTCGGGAAGGTCATTGATGAAAATTATGAATTGTGTAGGTCTGAGGATAGACTAGGGAATATAAAAACAAGATTTAGAAGAGTGGCTGTTCAAGACAACTTTTATTTGTAATGTTATAATAAAAAAAAAAAAATACAACTATATAGAAATAGGTATATAAGAAATAGGACATAATGGTTTATGCTGAAGTGAATTTTATGATTATTATAATTTTCTGTCTGAATTTCTCGGGTAAGCATAATAATTATTTACAGTTGGTCTAATGTACTCTTTGTTGTTGTTTATTTTTTTTTCTGGATGATGTTATAAGACAAAAAAAAAAATAAGTTGTGTGGATCAACAAGGTTTATATAGGAACGCTTTTTCGTATAAGAATCTACAAGCATGCAGACTAACGACCATTCTCTTGTAGTCTAATTTTGTGACACTGTTCTTCATTTCCAATTTAGTCGGGATTTCAAGCTTTAAGTCAGACTTCTTCAGGCAGCAAATTACAGAATGCTGACAAAGCATCTGTTCCCCCCCCACACACACACACTCTCGCTCTCTCTTTATGTAGAGACTTCCAATTCTTCTACTTTGCAATTTCGTCAGGGTACTCTGCTCAATTTATCTAATAGTCTGGAACAAAGGTATGTGTTGAGAGTTCTCCATGGCTGCAAGTCACATGGGGATCAGCAAAGCAGTTGTCTCCTCTTGGTTCAATGGAAGTGGGTCTCTTCCTCAACTGCTACTCTAAATTCCCCTCCAATCTAATGCTTTTATGGACCGTCGCCCAACATCAATGTGAAGTCTGACAAGATCTGGAGTTCCAGGATTTTCCAAATATCCATTCGAAACTCTCTGCTGATAGTGTCCTGGAAAGCAATTTGCATGTCCAACTTTGAGACCCCCCCCCTCCTTACAGAGAGTAGTAGTAGCAGGGCATTATCCTCCCCCACTTACTCCTTCCTTATTTGTACCTTATACCAACACTCCTCAATGGGCGTAGTCTGTTTTCTCCCACTCACTCATTCTCTCTTGTTCACCAATCGGAGTCCCTCGACTGGGTGGCACGACTAGCATATGTTCATTAAAATTACCTGTCTCAATTTCACGTCATCAGAAATGTCCTTTGTCATAAAGTCTTTTTTGATATTTTCCAGATTTCTCATCTTGCATAATTATAATTCTTTCCTTGTCTTCAGGGAAGGCTTGACCAAACTGTTATCTCACCAATTGACCAAATACTTTGGCATTCGGATTCTGCATTGTATCCAACAAGATTTTTTTTCTTTAGTGATATACACACTTTCTACCCGATCAACAAGTGACATAGAATCATTTCCTTACTTCTCCTACTTGTAGCCATAAAATTATCTTTTACTAGCTTGGTGGTCTCTGTCCAAAAATGCCAGCCCTGGTCAGTTCATGGTTGTCACTGTACTCAATCCACATCGTCTCTTGGGCCTCACTTTAACCAGATGCCCAAGTGGAATTCAGCATTATCTTCTTGTGTGGCCCTTTATTCATGAAAATGTTTTTTGTTTTTGGTATGTCCTTCAATCAACCTAATACCTTCTTCACTTTTGTGTTAATTTAAGCCTTTTTTCTCTCTTATTAGCATTCTTACAGTGTCACATTGAGCTCTCTGGCCTTTTTCAGCTCTTTTGATTTGGGTAACCTCCAGAGAATTTTGAACTGGAGTCTTTTATTTAATTAATGGAAGTAGATTGTTCTCCTACTATATATGTTTAGGGATATCTCTTGTTCACTTTCTAATACTGCACAGCTTTTGCAAGCTTTAATATTCTAGGCTATTGTCCCATGAGTCAGTCCTGAATCTAGAACTGGGAACATTAAAACTAATGATCTTATTGCCTGTCTGTTGTTGCCACCTTGTTATGCTGAATACTATTGCCTGCCACTTCTCTTTCTTGCTATTTCTTTGCTGATATTGTTTGGTACTGTCTCTTTCTTTCTTAATGACTCCCATATGAGAAGGAGGATTAGAAAACTGTCATGGTTTGCCTCCCTTATGTCAAGTGCATGATCATGTATAGAGGGAAAGGGGTGGTTACCAAACCTTGTGGAATGAAGTTTAAAATACTTTTATATGTAATGTCCCTTCAGGACTTGGGTGATAATGGCTCTCCACAGCTTCCGATCATTTTATAGCTTTTACCAATGTTTATCTTTTTACTGTCCCACTAATTCCCTGTTCTGCTATTCATTTATACAAGCACATTAGTCAGCTACTCACTGTTTTCCTTTCTGTCCCTCTTACCTTCAATATATCTTTGTGTGTCAAATTTTCCAAGCCTTTTTTTCCCTAGAAATTTCAACTCTTTCTAATCCTAAGTGTGTGTCCTTTTTTTCCATTTTCTTTAAAACTTTCTTGTTGCTTACATGCTCTATCCATGGTATACTCAGCACCCTTCTGTAGAGCCACATATCTGTGGCCACAAGTTTCCTCTTCATCTGTGGGTAAATTGTTCAGTATTTACTGCCATACAGGAGGACAGATATATAACAGTTCAGCACTCTCATTGTTTCTGATAAAATTTTCCTGTTTCTTGGTGTCACATTTTCCATTATATGTTAAAACACTTTTTGGGTATTTAAATTCCTGTGTTTGCTTGGTTTTGATATTTTCAATTCACAACTTTCATCTTAGATCTTTTACAACCATACATTCCATGTTACAATTGTGTTCTTTCTTTTCATTTTTCTTTATTACCTTGTCTAGGAGTTTCTGCAGTTTTTTTTTGTGTGTGTCTACCATCAACACTGTGTTGTGCTCACTAGTATTAAATCCTGGTAGGATTTTTAGTTCTCTTACCTCACTGTATGTTTAAATCCAGTGAGATGTTCTTGCTACACCCTTTTCTATTTTTGTGTTCTTACTCAATTTATTTTCTATCTGTATGCAAGTGTTTGCTTCCAATATAATTTCTGGATTATTCTAATATCTCTCAAATAAAGTTTTCCTAGTAGTTCAAATAGATCTTTGTATTGTACCTTATCAAATGCATTGACAGAAAAATCCTGGCAATCAAATCAGGCATATGATGGATTCTGTGTTTAATCTAGGCTATGACAATCTTTTCAGTAGGCCTAGTGTAGAAATAAATATGGGATGAGACATTTCATCACTGCTGACTCGACACCAATCAACTCGTCCCCATGACAACTCACCACCAATCTACTCAGTGAGCTGAACACTTGCATCAAATTCATAGGTTCAGACTGGTGCTGGCTGTCATAGTGTGCACATCTCTTAGATTGGCTTTGAGTTGTAGAGATTTTGAAAGTTTAGCTCTTTGTTTTAGTGATTTATTACTTACAACAGCGTGTTTGACTGACTGCTGTTTAATTTTCAAAATCAGACAAATAACCATGCTGAAACAGCAAATAGACCATACACAGATTTTTACAGGTTCTACAAAAGGTGCAAAGAAACTGAGGTACATTTTTCGAGCAATTAACTGGAGGTCATCCCATTCCTCCAAATTGAAGAAGTATGTGAAGGCAGATGAAAGAATTTTGCAGTTTGTTTCCTCTTTTTCACAGCAATCTCCAGCTGAATATTTGAGGTGAATTGCATATAATTTTCAACAAGTTTTTAAATTAAAAATATTCATGTATTAAAATATGATCCTTAATAAATTACTTTTATTTTTTTTTTAAAAAGTCGATGAAAAATTTCACTGTTTGCATATCGTTAAGTTGTCCTCACACTGAGTAAGCTGGTGGTAAGTTGTCATAGAGATGAGTTTAATGATGTAGAATCTATGATGTTGAGTTGGCGGTGATGAGTCATCCTGCACCTAAATAAATACAATATAGGAGCTATTGATAAAGAAAGCAAGCAAGAATTAGAAAGAGAAAGTGGGTGAAGTCAGCAGCAACATGTTAAACATTAGAACCCAAGATTAAAGTTTATCTCACAAGACAATAGCATTGGTTTGTGTCTTTGATAGCATAGTGGTAAATTCAATCCCTGGGTAGGACAGTACAAGATGAGATATCTCTAGACATGGATTATGAAATAGGAACAATTTACCTATGTAGATTAAATAAGTCCAGTTCAAGAAGGTTACCAGGATTGACTGAAACTTGAAGAAAGCTCAAGAGCACAAAGGCTGAGGCGTGATAATTACAATGAGGACATTAGCCCAACTTTAAATATTATAAATACCTTAATTTTACCAAATCTTTTAGTAACTTACCTTCCCTTTTTGGCAGTATATCTTAGTAACATTGACATATCGCATATAAATTTATTTCTAAGTGAAACATCAGTCTAAATACAAGATGTTTACTAAAAGTAACTTTGAGCTTGTTTTATTTAATTCTCAGAAATTTATTTGAATGAATTTATACACTAGCTCTACTACTATTACAAATTGTTATTTAGTAAGAGCAGCTACTTTAAAGTAGATGCATTAGATATTAGCCAACCACACAGCTTTTCAAATTTATTGCATCAGTTGTGTAAGTATTTTAGTAAGCAGCATTTTCATAAAATGTTATAGATGACAACTTTAATGAAATATATAATTAACACTGCCTGAAGGTAGTCAAGCATAAAACTCAGTAGTGTTGGTGATATATATTACCAAAATGTGTTGTTTATCAAACCAACATTGCTGATTTTTATATATATATATATATATATATATATATGTGTGTGTGTGTGGTGATTATCAAACAGTGCTTGATGTAAAATAAAAAGTCCCACTTCATTTTTTTTTTTTTTTTTTTTTTTTTTTTTTTCAGGTATGTCTAAAAAAATTCTGATTTTTTTTTTTAATGTCTTTCTCATGCTTCCATTTGAGCAAAAGGCTTACTAATATAAAATAAATATTATTAGTCCTATCAAAATTATTTTTTATCTCTTAAATTTCTTTAATTGGCATATTATTTAGTTATATAATATAAAAAAATTTGAACATTTTTACTGTGACTGAAATATTTCTTGAATCTACTTTGATATTGCATCATTCTCAAAAGTAAATAAGTACTTTGATTAGAGAGCTTGCAAGGACTACTATTAGCGGAAAGGTTTTTGACTTTATCATGATGTAAAACTTTCATAAAAAAAATTAGTTAAGTAATTAGAATATTCTAGTGGAAATAAAATAATATATTAATTATGCATGCTTAAAATTTTCTATCTAGCATTCTGATTTTGCCAAAACTGAATAAGACTTAGATGCCTGTACAAATTTATAGCCAAATAATCAGTTGATATACATATTAACTTCAACTGCCAAACTTACTGAGCTATGCTTACTCTGAATTGTATTTACTATTAATAAATCAAGTCTATAATTTTTACTCATATTTTAATTGAAATATTTCTTGATAAGTAATATTTCAGTTAATATTGAACACTTTTCCTGTATTAGCTTCTTCAGAGAATTAAAAAAAAAATTACTTTTTATAAGACAATATCACCAAAGTATAAAGAAAATTCATACTTTACTAATTGAAGTTAATTAGTAATTAAAGATGAATGTTGATATTTTAAAGTTTTTTTTTTTTTTTTTTTACCTTTTCTGACAGCAGATTTAGTACCCTTAGTTTTTGTTGTTACAGAGGGAGCCTGTCAAAGGGGACTCTGATCATCCACCGGTAAGAATTGCTAACACCATTGGAAGGCTATAATTGCCTCCAACACTATATGAATCTTGCATGGTCCTTATGTTCACTGCATAGCAGATTTAATATTCTACACTAATCATTATTAAAATTAATTCACTTAATATACAAAAAACAACTTTGGCTAGTGATTATACAATTGATTTTTAATTTTCTTTATATTTTACTTTTCAACTATCAGTAATTGAAATATGGAAATTATTTCTAATTAGTTGATATTGAAAAATTCATTTTTTGTGAGATATTGACTGTTTCCTTATGTTAAAAAAATGCATAATGAAAATTGGTTTTGTAGCTTTTTATAAATTTTATTGGGAGTAACTGTCTAAGCTTTTTATCTTGTAGTGATGCAAAATCTTGTCTTTATTTGATCTTCAGTCTTTATTTTGACTTACTGGAAATTTCCAAAGCTGATTTATCTCTAGTTTCTTTAAAAATTGGCATGAAACTACAAAAAATTAATTTAGGTGGTATGTATTTTGTGCTTTGTAATTATAATATAGCATATTTTGAAAATAATCTTTAATTTTTTTTTTTTTTTTATGATTTTTAATACAAAGTTTTTAAATAATAATGAGAATAGTTAAGTTGAAGTTATTTTTATATTGCTAGTTTGACTTTGGTATCAAAGTGGTTGTTTGTTTTTCCTCTTATTAGAATTATTAATATAAATTAATGTTTGCTTTAATTTACAAAAATATTTTTCCTTTTGATGTTTTCTATAGTTTTGAAAACTTTTGGTTTTAATTTTAAGTTCAACTTTTTTTTTTTTAAATAGCAGTTTTCATTACATTCAGATATTTGCTGTTTGTTCTTTTAGTTATTTATGATTTGCCTGCTGGATTTATTTTCATACAAGACAAGAAAATGAGAAATTATGTTTATATAAGAAATGTTATGAAATTTATTTTAAGATATTTAAAACAAAATTATAGTAATGTTGTTAGCATTGGAATTGAAGTTATTAATAATTTTATTAAAATCCTCTCTTCAAAAAATACATTTTTATCATTTTCATTATTTTAGATTTACTGTTTCTGATCAATTTGATGTAGGATAATCTGTGGAAACTGCTTTTTAAGTTATTCAAAAAGTAGCTTAAAAATTTTTGCTGTAATGTTTTTAAACTTTTTTCCTTGAGTTGTAAACTTTAAAATCAATTACAATTTTTTAATTGTTAATCCTAAGCTCACCATTTGATTTAATGTAATTCAGAAAAGAAAACTTCAAATGATTCTCTCAGTTATTACCCCACTAGCCCATACACCTGAGATCTCTGTCTTTTCCTTTTCACTATACTTTTCATCAAGATTACCTTTTTTACTAATAATCACTCTTGTAGTCTGCCTCTAAGATTCATTGTTAGTGAAAAGTCAGCATGATATTTTTCTCTTCTATTAAGATTCTCTAAAATGCATATCTTCAAACCATTGGCAGCGAGTCCCCATTTCAATACAGATTATTTTATTATGCATAACAAAGTAGTATGTCTCATGAATCATAAAGGTCAATAATTGATTATCACCTTATTGTAAAAAAGAAAAATTCTTTTGGGCTAAGAACAAATTTTGGTGAAGTTTTTCAGTTTACATATTCTCACATTAGTGTGTGATATGAGTATATGTAAACTTAAAAGGTGATATAAACTAACAGTTTATTTCTGTATTTATTAATAGTACACACTTTATATATTGAAACAAGTTATTTTGCGATATCAAAAATAATGAAAAAGTTGTCTTTTATATAATATTCAAATAATCTATTTGGAAAATTAAAACTATTAATTAAAAACTATCAATATTTTAGATTTTTTAACTTGAATGTTTGTTTTTTATATATATATATATATATATAATTCTTTATTCCACTCATATATTTGTTGGTCTTGATCATATGATTAGCTGGTAGTTTAAACTTTATTCTGTATTGTAATTTCTTTCATATGATTGAGTTCATAAATTTTAACTCAACTCCTCTATTCATAACTTAATGTAACACATCTTGTCACCACAAACACACATTAAGTAGGTACCTTCATGAGATCGCTAAAAAAGAGCATAGTATGATGAAAGATGCCAAACTTGATGAAAACAAAATTTTATCGTCTAAATACTTGTTTTTATTAAGAGGAAAGATCAAAGTATTTTGGTATTTTTTACATTTTATTAATCGTTCCTGGCACATCCAAAATTTTCATTAAAATTTTTTTTTTTTTTTTTTGAGTCTGCAAAATTGACAGATAATCAATCATGTCAACCATTTTTATTTCATTTTATAAAAAAAATGAAAATCTCAGTTTCAAATTCTTTTAAAAATCATAATTTTTTCATAACTAATTTTAAGAAAATTAGAAATTATAATGTTTAAAATATTTTGAAACAAGCACTACTTAGTTTCTACACCAAAAAGTACTTTAAAATTAAAACAAAGCAGGTCATAACATTTTGTGTCACTTGACAAATGATGATTGATGATTTCATCACATATTGACAGTTTACATGAGGAAAAGTTATTGTACAGGAGGACATATGTGATATAATTATTTAGATTTAAGTGAACAAATTATTTACTGCATTATTTTTAAGGAAAACTTTCAGTGTTCTAATTTTTTTTTTTGTACTTAGTTTTCACCTTTACGTTTACGACGCTTTATGGAAAACATAAAAAAATTAAAATAAGACTGAAAGTGTGATTAAATTTCATAAGAAAGGTATTTAATTAATTTATAGGTACCTTATGAAATTTTATCAGAAGTGTACATAAAATGCTATAATTTTATGTACATTTATTACATTTTACTGTGTTATTTGTATTTCCATTCATTTAATTATTAATTTTGATATTTCATTTATGGAAAAATGTCATAACTGAGATTAATATAAAAATAAGATCATATAAATTTCATATGATACTAATACTTGTAGGTACCCTTCTCACTCGAAATTGAAAAATCAAATTAACTTCTCCACATGTGTCTCACAAAAATAAAAGGCCTTAACAGCGGAGAACAATGTTTAACTCAAATAACCCAACTTAATTGTATTCTGTTTGGTCTTCTGTACTTTATAATTACAACCGTATTATAAACACAAAATTACATTTCTTAATTACTGCAGGTCTTCTGATTGATCGAAATTATGCAATTTACAATGCGCTAAAAATGATCTATCTCATAATGCAGCTTTCAAATAATTTTATAATATTTTAACAACTTAAGTGTAAAAATCTAAAATAATTAAAGAAATAACAAATGATTGTATTAAAAATTCATTTTTCATCAGAAGATTTTTTGCTTTCAGAAAATATTGTCCATATTCATAAAAACAACTAAAAGCAAATAAAAGCATTTGAAATATCTTTGTTTTATTGAGTTTAGTATGTTACAATTCAGAGCTGATTTTCAGGTGGGTGGTGGGGAGTCCAATTAAAAAAATAAATACATGATTTGCTTGTGCTTTTAACTAATATAATCACTAAACTGAATGCTATTGAATTTCTAGAGTTTTCATAAAATTAGTTATGCGGGGAGGTAATAAATATATAAAAAAAAATATTTTTACCATGACTTTAAAAAAAAAGAAAACATATTTATAATAATTTCCATCATTTGTGAATAGTTTCTGAAAGTTTCATTAACATCCAACAATTATTTTTATTTTTGCAAGATTTTCCAAATTAATGCCTGTCATACAAAAAAAATGTGCTAAAAATTTATTTTACTAGTTCTGGTGATACAAAGAGAAACAAGGTTTTTTTTTTTAATCAAAATTTAGAATGTTCTAAAAAAAAAAAAAAAAAAAAAAAGGAAAAAAAATAATTAAAAAATACTTCAGTCTTTCCTCTTAATAACAAACATTTAGATGATAAAATTTTGTTTTCATCAAGTTTGGCATCTTTTTCATCATACTATGCTCTTTTTTTTTTAGCAATCTCATGAAGATACCTAACGTTAAGTTACCTTATAAAAAATTGATTTTAATACATATTGACTTGAGCAGGAGGAGGGGAATGAAAAATCTTAGATTGTTAAATTAATTTTTTTTTTTTTTTTTTTTTTTTTTTAATTCCAAAGGGGATTTATTTCATTTTTATATATTTTGCATTTATGCTATTAAATCAAATATAACTAGGTAAATTTGATTTGATTCATATTAAATGATTTCATTTAAATGAAATCATTTGTCATTTGAGCAACACCTCGGATAATTTGTGGATAGTAAACATGCTGTTAATTTTTTTCTTGTTTATAATTTTTTATTTATATTCTAAATATAATTTTAATACTGTACAACAGTTAAATATTTTAAAATCAATTTGGTATAATGAATTACAGCTTAGAACATAAATATTTTCAGTAAGGACTTAATTTCCTAAGCTAGGAAAAATTCTATATGCTAGAAAAATTGTCATTGTAGTCATTTTAATTACTCAGATATAAAGTGAAGTACCATCAAAATAATGTTTTAATGTTTCTAGTGATTTATAGGTGAATTTAATGAGTTTACCTCCTAAATACTAACATTGAAAAATAACTTTCACTTTGTTTTTAGGAATTGGGTGATATTTAAAATTTTCTAACTTTTTCTGACTTTTTAACACTTTTCCAATGTTGAAATGATTGCTTAAATTTACAATTTGGAACAATTGTCAGATATAGTGGGCCAACTTATTCTAATAATTGTACTATTTAACACATTTATCAATGAAGAGGTCTCTCTTAGCATGATTTTTCATGCCTTCTAATTGCTTTTATTTTTCCTAAAGTTAATCAGTGAAAATGTCAAATTTTATAACTGCTGAAGCAATAGGTACTATGTATAAAAATAGTACTAAACACTAGTGAATTAATTTACTTGATATGTACTAAATAAAAGAAAAAATGCCAATTTACATTTATATTCTAATGAAATTATGATCTGAGACAGATTGTGCTTATGTTTTAGTTTGATCCATTTTTGTTTTCTTTCTCTAGGGAGAACGAGTAAAATCGGTTTGTATATTTTTGTTTGGTTCAGTTTTTGGTTATGGAACATTCTGCTTAGTTATGTGATTGTTTATCTTTTTTTGGCTTAAATCTTCATTTCTTTTTACTATTTTATAATTATAATCAAAAAACATTACAATAGCAAAATATTTTTTCTTTCAAGAGTATTTTGGATTGAACATTTTTTGGTATTTTTAAATCTTTTTTTTTTTTTTTTTTTTTCCTCAAAACTCTATTAATTAATTTTGACTAAGACTTTTGTAAAACATACTAAATCCTTTTTATATAAAGTAGGTTTTGAGAATGCTTTTTAAATTTTTTTTTTTTTTTTTTCCATTTTTTTGAGTTAATTGAAAGTGGTCATATTTTGCCTTATTGAACCATGAGAAAATAACATTAAATATGGACCTCTTTTTTTTCTTTCAAAACTAACATTTTGATTTTATTAAAATTTTCTAAAATATTGTATTCAACTGGGTAAGCATTCTTTTTTTTTTTTTTTTAAAGCAAGATAGATTGTTATGTTTTAAAAAACTTAAGATTTTCTATGGTGCAATTAAATATGGTTGCATAACAAACATTCTGAAGTTATATAATATTTATTATGTGTGAATGCATATGCTAAGATACTTTGATTTCGACTGATCTTTCTGTGGAGAAATTTTCTATATTTAAAAGTAGTTTTGATTAAACTATTTTAAACCAAAAAATGGTACCATCATAAGGTTGTAAACACTAATTACAACTTTGGCTAGTCTTACATGGATTCAAGAAACCACATTAACATAGTTTTCTAACTGAGAGATGAATGAATGATGAAAATTGACTTGGAGGCTTAGGGCTTTGTAAATTATGTATCTATGTCAGCATTTGATACATCTTAGGTATTCATATTTTGATTCCAGCTATCACTTATTTTTTTTTTTTTTAATACTCTGAACATATCTTGAGAAAAATTTAGACTGTTCATCTGCATTTTCAAATAGTTTCTAAAATTATAAAAAAAATTATATTTAAAGAAAGTATAAATATTTACTGTAAATTCTCCTGATTGTCAAAATCTTAGAACATTTTTTAATTCTCAATATGCCTTTCTCAAACAGCCCCCTCCCCCTGCCCATTACCTTTTATTTTCATGGTACATTCAGAGGTTACAAATCCAAATGTAAAACTTCTTTATTTTTAATTGCACTATCCAGCCAATTTATTTATTTTGTTACGTCTTTGATCACTTTAAGGATAAAGAGCCACAGATGCTATTTTATATCATAGGCTGACTGTAGTTAATATATTGTTTTGAAATGCAAGTTTCTATATATGTATTGGAGGTTTTCAATGAGATTATGTACATCATTTTTATGAATATTATAAAGGTAAGTATAAAGCAAGAAATTGAAAGGCAGTTAATTTTTGTTGATACTTCAACTAACTAATGATTTTCTTTTTAATCTTTCATCTTACTCTCTGTTTCACCTAGCATATATCTTATTTCATCCCCTACAATCTTTGGATAGAACTTTGATCATTTTATATTAACCTTTATTTTAGCTGAGCTAATATTTAAAAATAAATCCCAGAAAATAGCATTTCTCCATACATTCACAGTACTACATCATAAATTCTCATGTTTCTACAATTCCCTAGGATCTGTTCCTAAATTTGATACAGATGTCAATATGTATACATGTAATTTATGAACTGCAATTTATAAATAGGCTCATAAGTTGAATTTTATTTTTCAGTAATTCATTATTTGAGCAGTTAAATTAATAAATGGATTATGCACATTTCATTGATATTAGTACACTTTTCTAGACACTGAACATATTTTTATAGTTACAAATTCTCTGTGGCTTAGGTGCAGAAAAGTAAAACTTACTGACCTGGATTTCTTGCCAACTTGGTTTCAATGGGACTGAAATGAATCTTCATTTTCTTTCAGCTTTGTTTCTGTCTCCTACACTGATGATTTCTAGTCTTTTTATACTCCTTCTGTCTTCTTTCTTGACTTCACTGCCTTTGCTCAACAATACATTCTCATGAATCTCACAACCCTCAACCAAGGAAAAAAAGAGGCAGCTTCTCTGGTGATTCTGCTTTCATATCCACCCTCTTACTCACAATCTGCCATTGTTGCTACCACCAGTATTTAATCCATTACCATACAACTCAGTTCCCAATAGGTAAGTTTTTTAATATCCATCTCCCTATCTCTCAGATTATCTCTATCACACATAATTGTGAGACCAATAAGGTGGGTGAATTTCCTTTCACAATCTCCTTAGTTGTTCAGGTTGAGCTTCATTCATTCCTGTAGGGTAGCTCTATCACCTATAAAACTTGTTACCTAGTTAACATCAAGAATGTGTTGGGGTAATCTGTCCACCAACACATTTAATGACTGCACTACAGTCACCATCTCCCTACTTCATTGAATTGTCCATCGCACCTTGGATAACTTTACTCATACCTCAACCCTGATTTGGATTGAAATCAGCTCCTCCTCTTCACTTAATAGCTCTATTTTGGGGTGCAAAACACTGTACATGTTGTTCACAAGGACCTCTCACACTGACCTCCATTCCAAAAATACCTCTGCCAAATAACTATCTGCCTGTACTCTACCATGCCCAGATACTTCCCTCTCTGGTATTGTTATGTCAATAGCTAATCTCATCCAACTGGTTTTAACCCAAACTCTCCCAATTCATATATACTGGGGATAGGATTGATTGACTGGCACCTATTGCAATCTCTGACCACTTTTGGACAGCCTAATATCAATTTTGTGGGCCAGGAATAGGGTTCTATCAATTCTCATGTGACACATGACATGCAATTCATTGATCTTGCTTCATCTGTGTTGTCCTCATGAACTAGCTCTTCTTCACACGTTTATTCTTTATTTATTAATGTGTTTCCTCTGATTTGCTTTGAGGAACAAAATCTGTGTTTAACTTCAGATCAAACTTGTGTACAAGTTCTCAATTGCCACATTATCATTTCTGCTGCATGTTTCATCTTAATCCTTTTTCTATTGGTAATTGCAGAGTTGATTCAGCTAAGAACTGTGGCTGAATATGTATGCACATATGTCTTTCAACCCCCATTTTAATGTCAGATTTGCCCCTTTAACCATGGCATCTAATTCAGCAACTTTGATAGGGTTGAAATCATTCTTTTTCTGTAACCAGGCTGCATCCTCGGCTATGATACCTTCTATTTCAATACATAAAGCTGTGGCATTGCTTCTGACATCACACCAAATCACTCCTTTCTCTGACTTGGGCACATATCAGCACTTCTGCACTGTTCCTTCTCTCCTGACATCAAGCACATGCGTTCTTACCTATTTCATCTTCCCAGCCAGCTCTGTCAGCACTTTTCACATAACTGCATGTCATCCAGAGCCATCTGGCAACCTGCCTGCTTAGGTTTTCTCTTACCTTGAGGATTTCATTCCTACTTCCAAATATTGTCTTTCCTGATCCAAAGTCCCAATGCTGCATTCTTTTCTATTGATTCCAGGCTCTTTGCTACCACTCCAAACTTTTATAAGTGGCTTATTACTTTCTCTTCATTCTTAACCGTCTTACCTACCAAGATATCACCAATGTACAAGTTGGTAGCCTCTCTTGTACCATCTTTACCAATATGGTTTTTAATTTTAGCCATCATAATCTTGGGCACAATATTCAAGCCAAATGCCAGTCAAGTTAAACAATATATCTGTCCTTTCTCTCCACATCCAACTGTAAGGATTGATAGGTTGTTAAACATTAAACAAACAAATTTCCACATACAACTGTAGAAATACACAATAGTGGTGGTTCCAGCCATTTGCCTGCATTTTCTCAATGTCTCGACACAAGCATTGATGACATCCACATTTATGTGTCACTTCACATGGTTGCTGAGTTTGCTAAAATCCAGCCCAGCTCTAACTTTCTTTTCTGCTGGTTGAACTCCTGTCATCAATGGCAGGACTCCTTTCTTTACTGCCCCTTTCCAAGGCACTAGATTGCCCTTCTATCTGCCTCTTGTAGAATGCAACCTTCTCCTCTCAGCTGAAAAAAAATTTTCATATGAACTAATGTTATATTTCAGAGTTGGTGGCTCTCCCATCCAGTCTCACTTCACTATTCACCTTTTTCCATTAAATCTTGTACTGAAATCCTCATTCTCAATCATCAGAAGACCTGGTGTATTAATCCTATTTCCCACCTATTCAGACCCCATGCTCCCTGCTCTTGGCTGAATTCAACTCTTTGTTAATGGGAACACCTTCCAACTGATTGATTACATTCATTCCCATGGTTATGTCAATGCTGTCGCTGATGGACATCTACTTTCCAACATACTCTACATAGTGTTAGTTCAATAACACCAATCCCTTCACCCCCTAATTGTCACCCCGCATTCAGTGCCACTGTGGTGTTCCTTCTACTCTAGGTCACCATTAGCTTGTGTGTTGTTAGTGTAGTTGTGCATTTGGTGTTTATGAGGGCCCTTTGCCTTCTCCAGCATCTCTATTATTGGCAGTTGCTTGTAGCATGCTTCTGCTGAGTTGTGAGGGTAGCCAATGGCCCCTCTCCCCCTTGCTTATTTCCCAATTTGCAGTACTGTGCAATGTAGCCCTGCAGTCTCTAATCATGTGGGGGGTCCTCTGCATCTGAAGCATTGACCTTTTGAACTTCCTTGTCCACCAAATGTCTTCATTTCTATTTCCAATGACAGTTGAGTGCTTTGCTCACTGCTGCAATGTCCAATTCATGTGACTTGCTAATTGTCAGGACTCTTGTGTGAATCATCATTTCATTCACAGTTGGAGAGCAATGGATATGTCATTTTTTGTAACCCAGTCAGTGACAACTTCTATCCTCTTTGTATTAATACACCAATATAGCTTGTGGTCCAAGGGCAGAAAAATAAAACTTAGGCCCCCACCTGGTTTCTTGCCAACTTGGTCTCAATGGGAATGAAATTAATCTTCATTTTATCTGTCATCTGTCTCCAAAATCAATGATCACTAGTCTTTCATATACTCTGTCTTCTTTCTCAACTTTCACTGCTTTTGCTCGACAATATGACAATACATCCTCATGATTCTTGTGACCCTAGACTAGGAAAAAAAAAGAAAAAGAGGCCACCTCCCTGTAAATTCTGCTTTTATACCTTCCCTTTCACCCACAATCTTTCACTGGCTGTGGCTACCACCATTGTTATTTAATACCTTGCTCTCCATCTCAGTTCCAATAGGCATGTTTTTTGTTTTTTATAAATACTCTAACTTTAATATGCATGGAACTCTGTTTCTTTTAAAACTGATTCACTTTCTTATTAGATCAAATTTTTGATCTATTGATGTTTGGTATTTAATTTCAAACCTCTGAAAGTACCAAATCTGCCTTCAGTAGTGCTTGCTTTTTGTGAACTTTAGCAATTGTATATCTTAACTTTTCTAAACGATTTTGCTTTTTCAGTATTTTCTAAATTATTTTTTACAAATAAAATGATAAACTTTCAACTTACTTTAAACTTTTAAATTTACTTTCAATGATAAACATTTTACCAATATCATTCAAAATTCTTGAACCTGAAGTTTATTGCATTATCCTCTTATTTTATGTTTGCAGGATTATTAGCATGCAACATTAAGCTTAATATTTTAATCAATATACATACTACAAATGCATATTAATTGTGAACATTTTTAAACATCGAATTCATTCAGAATAAAGCTGGAATTAATAAAATTTATTAAATTATTCTGTATATACATCTTTTGCAAAGACATTATTTTCATAAAAACTACATAGTACAAACTTAGTTTTTAAATTAAAAATTACACTCAGGAGAAAATATAAACAAGGCATATTCATGAACAAAAAAAAAATT
>CAHIKZ030004939.1:0-16212 GCA_903632075.3 Acanthosepion pharaonis | reverse complement strand
TAAAATTTGTGAATATAAGTGTTCCCAAATGTCAAATCTCAAAAGACATATGTTAAAACACACTGGCAAGAAACCATTCAACTGTAAAATTTGTGAATATAAGTGTTCCCAAAGGTCAAGTCTCAAACACACTGTCTCATAAAGGCACACTGGAGGAAAACGATTCCTCTGTGAAATCTGTGGACTGAAATTTTACCAATGGAAATTTCAAAAGACATATGTTAAGACACACTAAGAAAGCACTCAACCGTAAAATCTGTGCATTTCAATCTTCTAAGAAAGGAGATCTCAATAAACACACTGGAGAAAAATGTTAAGAAAAAATCTGGAATCTAAAAACCAAAATTCATCTCTCAAACAACACATGTTAACTCACACAGGAGAGAAACCATTCCAATGTAAAATTTGTGGATACAAATTTTCTCGAAAAAAAATTTTCATCAACACATGTATAGACACACTTGAGAGAATACTAGTGATATAAATTTAACCCAATAGTTCAAAAAAGGGCTACACAATATTAGATAATTTTGTTAATAAATATACCAATATACAGAATGTGTAGAAATATGATATTCCAAATTTGAAATTTGCAATCTGTTTGAATTAGAACAGACAGAATCCATAAGCCATTAAAAGCACCATATATTCAGGTCCCTTTTGAAGTCCTTGAACAGGCGTAAAAAATATTATCTGATAAGAATGAATGATGACATGCAAAACCAAAAATCATTCATAGTTTAGAAGCATTCATTGAAACACAAAGCATTTCAATCAATACCACAGGAATATATCAGAGAGGAACAAGAATAACAAACAAATCCATCCTTTATCAAGGAAACGTAAAATTAAATCAGACAGAAGAGTTTCTTAGAAGAAACAAAATGATTATTTTTATTATTAGCATGCCCTGATCTGGGTTGGGGGTCTCTATTGGCTCCTCTTCAGAAAATAAAGGAAATGGCTCATTCAGACTTCTCTTTAACAATATTGCAGTAACAAGTCCTCTGATTGGTTAAAAGATGGTTAATAGATGAGCCAATGACGGCTTTGCTTCATTTCCACCATGGTAGATAATTATGAAATTCTTCATCTTTTGACAATGAACCTCCAACATATATCACCGAATATATCAAGTGGCATCAAGTACTACTAAGAGCCCATTATCTTATGGACATATTTCGTGATTCTTTTGATAAACTTCACAGCATTTGGGGATGACTTTCCAAAGAAGACAATTCCCAGGGTTTACCCAAGTATCATCCTTGGTTTTTCAGTTGCAGTAACTCTTTTTTGAGTGTCTACCTCATTCTTTTCTACCTCTTGCTTCAAATCTTTGAAGACCTCCATCACAAAAGTTGTTGGGTTCTATGTCTGTTTTATGATTTTTTTTCTTTGCCTTTCGTAAAGTCTTATTTTGGCGATGACCTGTCTGGCTAATCTGCCTTTTGGGCAGCCCCCAAAAGATCCTTCTTGATGGCCCAACTTTTATTGGCCACATCGAAGAAACAAAAGATCTCCAATGGCAGAGAGTGTTAAAAAAAGGATGAACAAAACAAACAAATAAAATGAAAATAAAGCAAGAATGCAAAAAAAAAAAATCAAAGTTTAACAAGGAAAAGAAAACACAATAATAATATAAATAAACAAAAGTAGTTTAAAAAAAAAGTCATCAAGGAGAAAAAGAAATCGAGAAACATATCGTGAGAAAAATGCTTCCTGTCTGGCAAAAACAGTTTTGCACAGAAAGAACAAATGACAAGAAGTTAATCATGTAAGGAATGACTACAAAAGTATCCCTTTTCTCAAATTCATAGGCAAAGCATAAAAATGAATGCTTGGATTTCTTCCTAGCCAATGAGATAAGCCACTTCTTGCTTGTCTGTATCCTATTTGTGTTTTAATACCATTCTTAGTTTGTGACATATTTGCCTTATTTCTGTTAATTTGCCTATTTTTGTTTGACATCTATTATTTGCTTAATACTTTTGCCCTTTTCTTTCTTTTATTATTGTTTCTGCAGAATATGTCAATTCATTTTGTTGGTCATTGCTTGCTAATTACATTTAATCATGGATAATTACTCTAAAATTCATCATCTAAAAAAATCTGACATTAATTCATTCATTTTCATTCACCACAATAAAGTCGAAAAAAATGACATTAATGAAAGGTAGAGGCGAGCGGTTTGGAAATTTTGGTTTTGGTATCGATTTTGGGATTTTTTTGGTTGATACCTCAGTTTATTTTCCTTTCTAAAAAAGCCATTCATTTTCTTGTGTGATGATTATTAGTTATTATTCAGCATTTAGTTGAATTATGCCACTTTTTTTTTAATAACGATGGTGTCAACATTGTTAATCAATCATTATCTATGATGCTATGAATAATATAAGAGTTGATTGTTGCAATCAAACTTCTGTGATTTGCTTGAAACAGTTAATTCTTTAAAACAAGTGACCAAAAATTCATGAAAGACTTCTTAATAATAAAACTTCCAATCTTTATTCTAATTCTTTGACCCTCAGAAACTAAAATACAATTCAGTAGTGAAATAAATTAACAACCATAAAATTTATTTTGACAAACAAAATTAAGCAAACACTCATCATAAGATAAAATACTGTCAAAATTATTCAACAGATAAAAAATTTAATTTTGTATAGAAAGAATGTTTCTCCTCATTGTTTTAGGTTGTGATTGAGAAAAAATCAGTTTTTCAGTGTGAATAGGTTTTGGCCTCCATCTCTGGTCACTGATGACAAGTCCAGCCTTACTGAAAAAAGGATTGGTAAAAAAAAGTAGTAATTATTTGGCTAAAGTTATTTTTTAAGCTTTATTTAGTCATGGAATTCATGACTTGGTTTAAAGTTTAATCATTAAGCTTTCAAATAAATTGTCAACTGTAAATAAATACCATGCAACACTGAAGAGAAACATTTCCAATGTGAAATATGTGGAGTTTGGAATGTCACATGCAAGCAATCGACCTATCCATTTTAAAATTTGCAGAGTTACTTTCTCACTATAACCACATCTCAAATGACACATGTTAACACCAATATGAGAGAAACAATTCCTTTGTTAGCTGTGAAGGAAGCATTTTTCTCGAAGAAGGACTTTCACGCTGTATATAGCAAGACTTTCTGGGGCAAAACATTTCTAATGCAAAAATAATCTCTGGTTTAAGGTGTTCTTATGTTGTACTGTTTTATGATCGTTTTCTGTTATGGGAAGAGTTGTTGCTGATGGCTGGCACACAACTCAATATCTCATCAATATTAATTTGGTCGTTATGGACAAGGGCTATGATACTGTTAAACCCGAAACACCTAGGCCTAAGAACATGACTGATAATGTTTGTCAGAGCATTTGAGAGTTGTATTTCACAAAATAGAAGTAGATTTTTCTTGTTTACAATTGGTTAGGAATGACTGCTAAAAACCTTCCCTCACCCAATTTCTAGACAATTCCTATTCTGATATTGACCAATAAAAATTGAATAATTCTCAATTTTATCCCCTCTCATTTCTTTTTTCTTTTCTTTAATTCAGAACACTATAACCACTTGACTGTATTCCTTTTGTATATTTTGGGAACAATTTGCTTTATTCTGTCCTATAGTTAATTTGCTATTGACTCACATTATATGCATATATTGTCTAGTTTTATTTTACTCTTTTCTATCTTTCTTTCATCCACTTGTTATTATAGTCTATACACTTAACAATGGCCAATTATTCCATAAATCTTCTCAAAATTCACCCTACAAAAAACAAACAAAACACACGTTTACTTCCTCTTCATAAAGGTTTCTATTATAAGATTTTACATGTTACATTTGCTTGGAATTCTGCACTAAATAATGTACACCTGTATGAATGCATTCACATCTGACTTGTTTCATAATATTTTCTTTTAATATAAATTTACCATGGCATGAAGTAATTCCTGCTGTAAATCCTTAGGCAGACGACCTATTTGATCTTCCATAAAAAATATAATTTAACAGTTGTTAAAATAAACTTCTTTTAAAAATACTTCTGATATGAAAATCACACAAAACTCAAGTTTTTTCTATTCTTTAAACACATTTTTATTTTTAAAAAACTCTATTTTGTCATCAACAAATAGAAGAATTTTAGAATCACATAGAAATATTTAAGGTACATTTTTGAACGATTCATATTTTTTGCTGTCAAATCTGAAAGAAAATAATGTATTTTATTTAAATATGCTGTCCTGAAATTACTGCAGTAATTATATTTTTATCATTTTAAATTATTTTTGTAATGTTTCAGGGTAAACGTATAAAATTTGCTACTTTGCCATTGCAAAAAAACTTTTATTATAAAAATAAAATAAATTATAAATTATAGAATAATAAATTATAAAAACTTTTCATAGATCTGGTGTATTATTTTTGTAATGTCATAATTACTAGAGTCAATCAGCAATACTAGTTAGAAACAAAAAACATTGAAACCTAACAAACACTAATAAAACAACATCTTATAATATAATTATTGTCTCACAGTTGCTTTGCTTTTGACTAGAATTAAAAGCCTATATTTTCTTGTATTATTTTGCCTTGTTTGTTTTTCTTCCACTTCTGATTATTGTTTATTGAGAATTTTCTCAATTGTTTATAAACTTGCCTATGGCCAGGGATTCCAAAATTTCCCAAAATTAATCCCACAAAAGACGAAAGGTGTTCAGGTGTTGTAATTGGATGGAATTCTATACTGAATAATATACACCTGTGTGAAGTGTGAATTTATTCACCAGTGATATGTTGTGCAGCATATTTTTAAAATGTAGATCTAAAATGACATAAAATACTCCCTACTGTAAATCCTTTGGCAGTAGATACAGATATACACAAGTATTGGGCAACCAATTTTTATGAAATTAATAATTTCTGCTATTGTTACTGACCTAGAAGGGAAAAAGTTTAAAAAATAATATCTATTTGATCTTCCACACAAAAAATGATTTAACAGTCGCGAAAATAAAATTATTTAAAAAATACTTCTGATATGAAAATACCATAAAAATTTTCCATTTTATAAAATATCTCTTTCAACAAATAAAAGAGTTTTAAAAAAGCAAAATGAAATATAAATTTTTCAGAAGATTACTGGCAACAAAACTTTTGAAAAAATCATATTGTAGATATTTTCTGCTGTTAAATCTGAAAGAAAATACACTAGCAATAAATTACTACAAAAGTTATTTTTTTTATTCTTGAATTATTTTTGTAATTTTTCATGGCAAATTTTCAATATTATAAAAAATTATTTTTATAGATATATTGAATTATTTTTGTATAGATTCAGGTTACCAGAAACAATCAGCAATTCTAGTCACAAAGAGATAACCTTGAGACCTAACAAACATTTTTCCTGCTTACAGAGGAAAGGTTACTTAGATTTGATATGTAAGGTCTTCAGTATTTTCAAATTATAATCTGAATGTGATTGATGACAAGAGAGGAGAAAATCTCTTGCAAAAGACATGGCACAAATTGGATTACATAAAATGCCTTCTGCTACATAAATTTATTGATCAAAATAAGACAATCTAACATGCAAAAGTTTTGGACATGTTCCAAAAATATGACTAAAGCACGATAAAAGATTACATCTGCAACTGTCAAAAGTTATCTCAGCAATTTATTTTCTGTTTTTAGAATGTCATCATATGTGCATTTCAAGAGAGGCATATATCTCAAGAGAGAAGACAGAATGGTTCTTCTCAAGATGGATAGGTACTAATAAAACAACACCTTACAATATAGGTAATCTACAATTCAAAAAATACAAACAGTATCATTTGGAGGTCAATATATTAACCTTGAAGTCACGGATTTCTTATACTATCAAGGGAAAACCTCACCTTACAATGCGACAGGCAATGTGAATTTTAAACGATACAATCATATCATTTAGAGATTTGTATTGTTAGACTTTTAATCGTGGTATTTTACTATAGAATTATGGTAAAAATCAAACAGCTTACAATGCCACAGGCAATAAACAGGTATAAAAAATTTTAAGGCCTGTGTTATTAGACTTGAAGGAATGGTAATTTCCAATAGAAAATGTTCTTCCAGATGCGCTACATTTAATTTGACCTCTACTGACTGTACTCAACATGAGTGACTTTTTAAATCCCACAAGAAATCAACATCATATGTGCATTCTGATAGAGGCACATCATTTATTTCAAGGGAGATGACAGAATTGTTCTTCTCAAGATGGATAGGCACTAATAAACCAACACCTATTGTAATCACGTTATTTGACAAAAGAATCATAGGAAAACAACACCTTACAATGCTACAGGCAATGAACAGGCATAAAGATACAATGGTATCATTTTATGGTCAGTATTATTAGTCGTGAAAGGACGGTATTTTCCAATAGAATCATGGTAAAATCTTTTCTATATAAACTATTTTCATTTGATTTTGAGTATGAATCTCTACCAACTGTGCTCAACACAAGCGACATTTTAACTCGTTGAGGAGGGATATTTAATCGAGGCTAACCCTCAACATGCACAGTTTCGTCTTTCAAATGACAGAGAATAAACGTTATCGACTAATCAACTTGCAGGTGCAGCAGGGCCTTCAGAAAATCTTATTACTGGCAATGGTCCTTCAGAAAATCTTATTACTAAGCAGCTACCTTTAGAAATCACTGCAGATAAAATGAATCGGGCCTTATGTCATTTCAGATTACAAAACAGCAAACAGAAAAATAATATAGAACAAGAATATTTAAATAAACGTGATATTTCTTGGCATTATACATTTTTCTTCTAATATTATTTCAGATTACATTTTTTTTTAAATTTGCTATTCTTTTTCTAATAATATCATAAACATGGATCAAGGGCCTAAAACTTCAGCCATTATAGGTTACCTCTCTTTCAACTTTTGAAAAACACCATTTTGGAAAAAAAAATTGCTGCTAATTTTTCTAAAATTGCCGAGACAATCTATCAATAAATTATTTATTTTCAACCAAATCCTCAGTAATGAATAAATCTTACATGAAGATTGGTCACTAATACAATTGTGTTCTTTGGAATGCTTCGCAAAATGTTGGTGAATTGATAGTCATATCAGCTCAAAGAAATCATGATTTGTTTAATTTTTTCTGCCATTACGGCGCTGAGCCATCTTTCCTGTGTGTCTTCTTAAAAACATGGATCTCCTCCCCTTTCAGAAAAACACCATTTTGTTGCTTAATAATATCTGCTCAAGTACAGAGATTTGGGCTGGTATTAAAAATAACAAATGGAAAAATTTGTTTAATTTTTTTCTGCCGTTACAAACCTTTCAGGACCAATAATATCTGCTCAACTACAGGGATTATCGTAAAACTGATTCAGGATCTATAAAGGCCCCAAAGCTCGAAAAGTAGCATTCCACAGCCAAGATGACTAGGATCTAAGTGTAGTAACAGTTCCAGCTGCAGACAGCCGACCTACAGATCTATCCATCAGCAGAAGCAGTTTCAGCCAAGCATCATCAACATTATCATAATCAGTCACAGCCCCAGCTTACCACTGGTTGCAGCTCTAGCCGGCCAACTATCTCTAGCTCCAGTCACACTGCCTCGCCAGTAGCAACGAACGGTTCTTTTCAGGGAAACAACAACTACAAAACTGTCTTTTACAGGACAACAGTTTTCTCACCATCTACATCTGGCATTCTCAATGGGGCGATTTTTTCTCTGAGGGTCGGGGAGATAAGTTTTCACTAACAAATTCTTTTATTTTATCATAAGTAGAAACATTCGTGAATAAGAATTACAAGTTTATGTTTTAATAAACTTTTCTAAATTTATACTTTCTCATCTGTCTTCGAAATGAAGTTTTCAACCCTTTAAGGACGAAATAAATTATTTTTAGTGATAGCTCCTTATACTGCGTCCGGCAAAAATACTTTTTCATAAAACTGTTACACATCTCTAAATGTTCCAAATGAACTAATGATTTTGAAAAATTTCGTTCAGTATCTGGTAGAAAGCGTTATCTGCTTTTAGACCCTGACTTGCGTGTTGAAATGGATGATACTCAATTTTTATGTTGATATAGTCACAATGATAAGTTTAATAATTAGATCAAGTGTTTATAGACAATAACTTTGTGTTGAAAATATACTTTCTGTTATAAAATAAAATAAGACATATCTCGGCTGATTTTCAGGCAAATAAACTAACATACTTAAAAGGGTCACACGGGGAAGTACAACAGGAGGCCAGGGAAGAGACCTGTCATGGTCAGAATGAGCGGTCGGCAGCAGTCAGCAGGAGGAGCACCACGCCAACCAGTGAGAACTACTATGAGAGATCAACCCAGATCGGGAGCCGGCTTATGAACTATACCACAAGGTAGCTGTCCCCAAACCACACGTTCCTATTGAAATAAATCACATAAATCTATTTCTGCTGTTGTCGTATTTCTTACTTGCAACCATACGCTTGTCTATAACACTGGTGTCAGAAGCGTACAGCAAGAGAAATATGGACGAGCTTCACCCGAGCCGAACTATTTACTCTCATCAAGGAACAGAAAACACTACTATTCAACTTGAAAACGGGACCAACACAGCCTTCCGAAGCCACAATACAAGAAATTCAAGCCGACATAAACGACATGCTGACTGCCCTAAAATCAACAACTTTAACACCTCCCACCGCTCAAACAAACGGCGATTACAGCTTAATGATGCGCCAAAAAAACTATACGCGACATATTGAAGCTAGAGAGAACTTTTCACCCTGGACACGACGTGAACCGATTCATCACGGCCCTAAACAAAGCATACACAATCCACGTCACGCCAGAACTCAGCACCTATTCCAGCCTGGAATGTGAATTCGTCAAGTCTGCTAAAGATTTACTGGACCAAAGTATCTTTCAGCAGATAGTTGACTCAAAAAAGGACATATCCACCTTCGAACAACTGAAGGAATACTTATTAGGAGCCTACGGAAGCCAGATGATTAACTTCCAACACCTCAGTCAAGCCTGGGACCTGGAACTGCGAGACGGCGAAAAATTAACAAACTTCGCGGGTCGACTCGAAAACACCCTTAGAGAGGCAGCCGTCCACATAAAAAACAAATACAAAAAAGACAAAAATACAGACTTAACAGTCGATGGACTTATTTCCATCATCGGCGCTATGCTAATGAGCGAAAAGGTGAAAATTTGGAACTCAAATCTTTTACACACATCTCGTCAAGACAATGGACAACCACTATTCAGCTATTGGCATAGCCTACGAAGCTCAAATATACCTTGATCGCGGTGTAACATCCAACGACACGACTTCGCACGACACTGTGTATTTCACACACAAACCACAGCGTTCAAACCAAAGAAACGCGCCACTCCGACCCAGCAGGCAACCAAACCCACAGCAGACGGGCTTCACCAACCCTCCCGAACATGGCCACCATCCGACACGTAGAAACCCTCAGCACACACCACGAATCAGCGTGTGCAAGAACTACATCAGAGGTCGCCCCTGCCTCCATGGACGCAACTGCCTATATCGACACCCACCTCGCACTCGGGCACAGGCCCATATCGCCGCAACGAATGATAATATACAAGCCATAAATGATGTGGAACAGGATTTTCGCTTCGGGCAGGACGAGATGTGATGCCTCGTTCACCATGCCCCTACGTCAGCCATCACAACTTCAACTTTCAAGGATTCGCTCACCATTCACCGCTCGTCCAGTCCACCTTCAACTTCAGGGACATCACCTTCTCTGGCGTCGCAATGCTAGACTCTGGATGCTCCACCTGCATCGTACCAATATCTCAGTTACCCAGAGAAGCCAAAAAACTCATGACCCGCTCCGACGTCGTAGTAAAAGGAATCAACGGCAGCACCACCGCCCTCGGCGAACTGACTTGCGACATCACCATCGGCAGACAAGACTCACCCACATTCAAAAAGGTTAACGTGCTGGTAACTACCCAAACCACACCAATCCTGATCGGCCAAAATATCCTACGTCACAACACGCTCGATTCTTATCTAATCGACAACCAAAATGCGACTATAGAATTCAGACGCACACTTTCCTCAGGATATACAACACACACAGCCGCAATCATATCACCGTCATCGTCAACCAACGATCCAGCATATGGCGCCCAAGCTGACATCATCCAAAACCAGCCTACTATGGAACTACAGCCCAACATCCAGACACTGGATCAAAAGCTAACCTGGCTAAAACATAGCACGGGGCTATCGCTACCAAACCACCCGAACCGAGACGAACTAGAGGCCACTGCAAACTTACTCATTCGCTACGCTGACATTATCGGCACAGAATGCAGCAGCAAAGGCACATTCATCCGACCCATCCGCATACCAACCAACGGCCAGTCTCGCAGCCAGAAACAACACCCGATAGCCCAGGCTTTGGAAGCAGACGTAGATACCGAAATTAAGCGTATGGCTGATGAAGGTATCATTGAAAACTGCAGCGACCCCAAAGGCTTCAATAGCCCTGTATTTGCCGTACGCAAGAAAAACGGATCGATTCGTGTCGTTGCTAACTTTAAAAGAACTCTCAACAAGGTCTTAGTCGATCTTGACCCTTACCCAATGCCAAGGATCGACCACTTGTTCAACAAAATCGGCAAAGGCAATAGATATTTTACTGCCCTTGATCTACGCAGCGGCTACTGGCAAATTGAGATCGACAAGCGAGACCGATACAAAACAGCATTTACATGGAAGGACCAATGCTATCAATACACGCGCCTGGCCTTCGGCCTTACATCTGCCGGACAAATCTTCTCCCGTTGCATAGCAGAAGCCCTAGCCACGGTCACATCCCGTGACAACATTTCTTCCTATATCGACGACAACCTGGTCCACGCTAGGACATTTAGGGAGTACATACTCTCCCTCGAACAATTTTTTTACTGCCCTCCGAAAATTCGGACTCAAGCTGAATCCCGATAAATGTTCCTTCCTCGCATCAGAGGCAAAATTCCTCGGACGCATAGTAAACAGCGAAGGATTCAAGGCTGATCCAGAATACGTTCGTGCCATCCAGGAAATGAAACCTCCAACATCAAAAAAGGAATTACAAAGCCTTATCGGCCGTTTAGTGTGGATCAGACAATTCCTAGAGACACGTCTTCACGAACAAATCAGGTCAGATATGTTTTCAAAACTTATGGGTCCCATACACGAACTCAACAAGGTTAATAAACCGTTTGTCTGGACGCAAAATGCCGACAGAGCCTTCAAAAAAATCAAGGACCGTCTCTCTTCACCACCTGTCATCTCGTTTCCAGATTTCTCCAAACTTTTCACACTCACCACCGACGCCAGTGACGTCGCATGTGGAGCAATCTTAATGTAAGAAGCCGACAACGGGAAGAAAGATATCATAGCGGTCGCTTCCCATACATTCAACTCCACGGAACAGAACTGGTCCACGACGGAACGAGAGGCATATGCAATAAAGTGGGCAATATTGAAATTTGATTATTTCCTTCGCAACCGCCCCTTCGTCATCTTCATCGACCACAGATCGCTGACATATCTGGACCAACGAGAGTTCAATAATGCCAAAATACGACGATGGCAAGAAGAAATTTCATGTTATATGTTGGAATATGTTGACGGCGAATCAAATGTATGGGCTGACATGCTCAGCAGAGGCTGCGGACTTAAGAAAACGAAAACCCCGAACGACCCTACACCGGCAGGCAGGACATTCGAGGTAAGCGGTTCAGACCTCCGCGTATACATCCCATCTTGGTGCCTCGGCGAGTTTAACGGTTTACAGCTCATTCCCAAAACTCACACACCACAAAACGCCCGCACCCACAAGCGCGTCACCAACGCATTTTTCGCCTCTCACTCCACCACCACCATCCCCACTGAGAGAATCTGCAACCACCTCGACGACGCCCTGGCAAAGATCATCAGCGCCCTCCAGTCACCCACCCCAAGCGAACCTCATATCGATCCTGACGACCACCGAGCTACGCTTTTCAAAAAACATTTCCACCAATTTTTTCTAGAACCAGGCACCTCCGTTTTGATGATAAGAGACAGTAAACACTCTCCAAGATTGGTTGTACCATACAAACTACGACCCAGATACCTCTACCAGGCACACGAGGGCAACAACCACTCAGGTGTCACCCGTATGCGAGAACTCCTTTCCAGCTACTGGTGGGAATTCAAAAACCGCGACATTAAGGCCTATGTCGATTCTTGCGACACGTGTTCTAAGTGCAAGGGAAACTACGGTAGACGTACCCACTGGCCCATTGGCCACTGCAAACGAGGAAAGAGACCATTCGATCTCGTCTTTATAGATTTTGTCACAATGCCCAACTCAAAGGGAAAACGCTACATCCTAACCATCTTGAATAGCTTCAGCCGACATTTTACAGCCATACCATGCGCGAGAGACCGTGCTATCGACGCCGCCCGCGGATTGTACCATTTCTTTCTTCGACACAGAGAGATTCCACGCATAGTATCCTCTGATCGAGGCACACATTTCACTGGAGAAGTCTATCGACAATTCTGTAACCAGATATCAATCACACAAGAACTTCCCTGTCCTTGGCGCCCGCAAAGCTCAGGAAATATCGAGAGACAACATCGCACGATGAAGAACGCACTTTATATGTTATGTGAAGACAGGAACTGTGAATGGACAGACGTTCTAGAATCTGTTGTTTCGTCCATGAATGCCACGACCAACAGCGCCACCGGTGTCTCCCCGCACTATGCCATTACCGGCCGTCACCCCAACATCGGCCTACCTACACTACACAGAAAAGAAATCACAAGCGACGATCCTGGAGCATATGGAATGCAAATTAATGCCCTGCTAAAGCAGGTTCACCACCACGTCACCCTGGCCAACGATGAAGCCGACCACAAACTTGAGACTAACTTAAATCGCCTCACATACAAGGACCCAATACAAGTAGGCGACAAGGTTTTACTTCAGCGGCCACACACAACTGTAGCCCAATCCTCTCATCTGCCCTGGATGGCATCTTTATATACATAGTGAAGAATATTATGTAATGGAGACTTTTGGGACAAATTGTATTCATCAGTATAGAAAAGGATTCATCAAAATAAGAGTTTGATCCTGGTTTTATAGAAACTGGCATTTATAAATTAATAAAAAATTTCCCTAAACAGAACTTAAAATAATAAAGACTTAAAATAACATTTTTTGAACAATGCACAAGTAACAGTTAATCATTGTGTTTGGTCTAAAATTATTCTGATTATTCTGATAACTGATTTCAGAGATCCATCTATTTTTTGATAAAAAATCCTAAAAGGGAATGTTCATTTGCTGTCATGAATTTATTTCTGTTTAGGACTAAATATCAACCCACCTTCTAATCTAACATTTTGTAAATAAGAACTCCATTTAACCAAAATATGTTTGAACAATGCACAATTGACCATCTTTTTTTATTCTGAAACTATGCATTTATCCAATATATTCATTGGTAGCAAACTTCTATCAAAGAATCAAACTTAGAACCTGAAATTATTTTTAATAACAATCAAACCTGACCATCTTTTTTATGGAAAAGTAATTTGTTATATATATATATATAACAATAGAGTCATTAACATTGTTAAGAAATCTCTCTAAATAGGAAAGCATTTAAATATATGTAACAGACGATCTTTTAAGTTTGAGAAAATTCATCAAATTTTCATTATCCAAGTTAATATACAAGACACAAGACATTGTGGCTGAGGGCTTGAGCCTTTATTGGCCTTGTTCAAATTGTTGATCACGCAAGATAACACGCTCTTTTCACATAAACTGTAACTAAGGTCTGCTCAGTATAGTTGCATTATAAACCACAGGGCTCTGGGTGTTGAATAAACACAAAATGCACCTGAGCAAGAATCTTCAACAATAATTAGCTAGCCACCATAGTAGATGGGTTTCCTCAAATAATAAGTGGATAGCTATATACTCTGTCTCATTATATATATATATATATATATATATATATATATATATATACAGAGAGAGAGAGATGTTATTACAAGATTATTATCATGTATGTATGATATTCATGCTTTGACACTGTAGCACGGCACTTTTGTCTGATATACCTTTTGGGAAATTCATTTTTGGGATTTTTATTCCTATATATTAATATGTATGCGTAATGCTATAGGGATGCTTTGGGATCTGGCATATCACTGAACAGAACTGTACCAAAAAGCATGATCATTATTTTATTTCTCTTCACTAATTTCAACCCAATTCTAATCTGTTTTAAGATTAGAATGACAATATTGGTAAGTATGCAATGCTTATTAAATAGAGCAATAAGAAGTTATGCAATGCTTGTTAAATAGAGCAAAAACAAAATATTTACACACGCTAACACATGAGGTTAGGTTTCATCAATGTCATACGTCATTAAGACGTCTTCTACTCTCACAAATCAGGCCTAGTTTTATTTTTACTGCCATCACAATGAATGCATAAAATTGTAAAAGCAGAAAATGGAAATTAATTAAAAACTAGTGAAATTATATTTTTGAGGTAACTTCTTTTTATTTTCTTACCTGTTGATGTCTTAAAATATTTAACTGCACTTTTTCAATGAAACACATTTTTAAAAACTATTCTGATTTAAAATTGATGAAACTTGAAGTTATAAAACAAGGAAATTAATAAAGAACTTCCATATAAAAAATAATCAAGCTTTTTGTATTGTTATAATGAGTCTTTTTATTTGGTGTAAATACAAAGATTAAGATTTCAAATAATGTGTATTAGTCAAAATTCTTGAGTATATAGATAGTTGTATGAAAGGTGTGTAAAATTGTTCATTTCAGTGCATTTTGAGAGGCACATTTTAGCAAGATTTATCCACACATTTCAATAGAAATGTTCCCTCCAGTGTGTGTGGGTGTATCTGTATTTTTTATATTCTGAAGTCATGAACAATTTAACTCCACATTTTCTTGGATTCTCTCATGTGTGGTCTTTGAACAGCTATTCCAAGAATTTTAAAATAAAAAGAATGCTTTTGTTTTCTAAATATTCATCATGGTTTCAGGGGTGTTTGAGATTCTCCCAATGGTGTGCATGCATGTGTTTGTTGAGATATGCATTTTGGAAAAAACTATAATCACAGATTTCACAGTGGAAAAGGTTTCAAATGTGTGTGTTAACTTGTGTTGTTTGAGATGTGAATTTAGGTAAACTTACAACCACAGATTTCACAGCAGAAAGGTTTTTTGTCCTGTATGCTAAAAGTGCTTTTTGAAATCTACATTTCTGGAAAATTGTTATCCACAGATTTCACAGTGAATTATTTCTCCTTGTGTGTTAGGCATGTGTTCTTTGAGATTTGAATTTTGGGAAAACTAGAACCACAGATTACACAGTGGAAAGGTTTCTCTCCTGTGTGGGTCAACATGTGCTTTTGAAATCCTGTTTTGGGGAAAATTTACAACCACAGATTTCACAGTGAAAACGTTTTCTTCTGTGTGTTTAAGAAGTGCTTTTTGAGATCTCCATTTCGGGAAAAAATTGATATCCACAGATTTCAGTGGAATTGTTTCTCTCCTGTGTGTTAACAAGTGTTGCTTGAGACTTGAATTATGGGAAAACTTACAACCACAGATTTTGACAGTGAAAAAGTTTCTCCCAGTGTGTATATACATGTGTTTTGAGAGATGAATTTTGGGAAAAACTTGACCACAGATTTCACAGTGGAAAGGTTCTCACCTGTATGTGTAAGCATGTGCTTTTTGAGATTATAATTTTGGGGAATTTTACAACCACAAATTTCACAGTGGAAAAGTTTCTCTCCTGTGTGTGTTGACATGTGTCGTTTGAGATGTGAATTTTGAGAAAACATACAACCACAAATTTTACAGTGAAACGTTTTCTCTCCTGTGTGTGTGTTGAAATGTGTCATTTGAGATGTGAATTTTGGGAAAGCGCATCCACAGATTTCACAGTGGAAATGTTTCTCCCCCAGTATATATATATATACATGTGCCTTGAGATGAATTTTGGAAAACTTACAACCACAGGTTTCACAGTGGAAACGTTTTTCTCCTGTGTGTGTTACAAAATCTTTTTGAGATCTGTGTTTCAGTAAATTGATATCCACAGATTTCACAGT
>CAHIKZ030004938.1:0-26132 GCA_903632075.3 Acanthosepion pharaonis | reverse complement strand
ATCAGGCGTACCATATGAAGGTTATCCTGAATAGTCCTGCCCTTCACAGCACAAGTCTGTTCAGGGCCAATCAGACTAGACAGGACAAGCTGCAAACGGTTGGCCAAGATCTTCGCCAAAATCTTTAATCAGTGTTTAACATCGTTAAGGGCGAAAGTTCCCTAACCCATCCCCACCGTCCTTGTCCTTACGCAGCAACTTGATGACACCTCTGGTGAAGCGTTGAGGTAAAGACCCTGCCTCATCCAGTGGTTGTACATCAGTTCCAGCAAAGGCACAAAACGTGCGACAACCTCAAGTACACTTCGTAAGGCAGACCATCTAATCCCGGAGACTTATCCAGGCCAACCTGCTTCAGCGCTTCCCAGATTTCCGACTCTGTTATGCGGCCCTCGCACCTAGCCACCAGCTGCCGAGAGGCAGGGAAAGTCAGCTAAATAGGCGTCGAACTGAGCAGAACTCAGACCGGGCCCCTGGTGAAAAGCACCTGAAAATAATCTCGAAAGACCTCACATATGCCCGCGTTTGTAGTCACAGTCCGCTTATCTGGTAATGACGCACGCTATATGTCGCCTGGCCGCGTTTCGATTTTCCTCTACACGCAGTTCAGCGGCCATATTCGTTGCCTCAGAAGACATTCTTTTTAACCTAGCCCTAACTACCCAGAGCTTGGTCCTTCTTGATAAACAAGGAGGCCAACTCTGCCTTAGCTAAGACTATGTCCCCACTAACACGGGATTTCACGGCCCGATCAACTTTTTTTCTTCTAACGCCGTTTGCGCCGCTAATTTATCTAAATTGAGCCGACGACCAAAGTCGGCAGCAAACGAACGAATCTTAGATTTTAATTTGCCCCACCAGGCATTTCCCACAACCGCTCCCCGTCAGTTCCCTCTGATTGTTAGTAGCAGCTGGTCCCGGAAACCCTGATCACCGAAAAGCAGACATTTCAATTTCCAGTAACCAGCCGACTTAACCTTGGAAGGGCTTATCTTGTTTAGACGGACCCGACAAGCCTATGGTCCGTATAAACTATGTAATGGAAACTTGGACAACCTAAGAGCCCTACATCGACTCTCCCTAACTAAGACACGGTCCAGGTAGCTCGCAAGCGAGCCAGGAGCCGAGGTGCCACTAGTAGTCCAAGTCCATGCTACCTCCCCGAGGGAAATCATTCCGGAACTTATCGACGAGATCAAACCCATCGATAAAGTCCCGAAATGGTTTCACATCCGGGTTGGGGTACCTTTTTGCGCCCTATTCGATCTATATCGGGGTCAAGGACGGCATTCCAATCCCCCGCTAAAACTACCCGACGAGACGTCGTCAAGAACGGCGCGATCTGCCGAAACAAAGCAGGCCGCTCGGAATGGATATTGGGCGCATAAACCCCAATGAGACGAAGATGCTTCTCGTTTATGGTAACATCCAGCACGCAAAGCCTGCCCGCCGGATCTGCGAAGACAAGGGTACATGCAGCCATCAAAGACCTGCTAACTAGCCAAGAGACACCCCTCGAACAACCATCAAAACATGCTGAATAAAGGGCGAACCCCAGACAGTATGTCCTCACGATCATGAGAATTAAACCGGGTCTCTTGCAAACAACATATATTCACCCCGAGGCGCTGAAGGTCACGAGAGAGCCTCACCCTGCGAGACTCGGACCTCAGGCCCCGGGCATTCAAACTTGCTAACCAGAGCGCCATCGTGAGGCCGATTAGGGTTGCCCTTCAGGATAGAACATGGCTGGGGTGAGGACACCCACAGCTCGTCCCATGGATCCTGACGCCATCTCATTTTCGACGGTATCGTCCTGAGACAAGCCGCCGATGTCCGAAGGGTATGTTAGTTTAACGCTCTGTAAAGGGATGGGTGAACGAAAACCGGGACCCTCCCTTTAGTTTTTGGTTTGCATCATCACTATCTGGGTCTAGTAGGTAAGCAGGGGGCACCATTTTAAGGGATGACTGGGCCTCCTCTATCATGCCCCAAATCTCCCGCGTTCCCGGGCCCGTTCTGATGACTGTTAATACTCTTTTGGCGGAGGGAAATTCTCGGCCTTTCCACCTCTTTACTGTTTATATTTTGGAAATTCAAAGGATTTTAAATCCTTTGGATTTCGTGTTTGTCCAAACACCCTCCTGCCTGGTCCCGGGAAACGCGGCAGACGTCTTCCCCTGGGAAATAAGGCGGTTTCACTTTTTTTTTTTTGTCAGTTATGTTTTGAGAGTCAGGACTTCTGACTCTCTTCTTTTTTATGGTGTATGAATGGGTGTATGACTGGTGGACATTGGCGAAATGTTAGGGTGGTTGATGGAGTCCACCCAGAAGGAGTCCTTACAGGTGAAGGCTTCGTAGTAGAGTGTACGTGTTTGCTGGTGAATTTGACAGTGATTTGGGCGGATGAGGCTTTGTGAATTTGGATGAATTAGGGGAAGACGGGGCAGAGGATAGTGGGGCCGGTGCCCCCAACGATTTTTTTTTTTTCCCGCTTCGCTTCCAATTTTTCCTTTTTAGTTTCTTTATGTCAAGTATCTTTTTTATAACTGGGCTCATTTAATTTTGTGCCTCTGTTGCCGTCCTTTCATAAGATGTAGAGGCGTCGCCCTCAGCGCTGGTAGAGGAATGGGGCTGTAGGTGATGGTGTCCCTGGAGTCATGCTGGGACGGAGGAACCGCTGTTTGGCTCTTCCCTTGCCCCCCAACCACGAGGTGCCATTCCCCTCATCCTTCTCCTTAACCACACTAGTGGCAGGCGTCGGTTTCGGGGGAAATGTGGGCTTAGACCCAACCGAGGGACTTTGCCCATCGGTCCGCCTCTCGCAGCTAGACCCATTACAGGTGCCGCGGATTTTACCTTATCGGCCAAGGGGTATTTTGGTCGCCTGACCGGAACTCCAGGGGCCTTCTTCCCTGGGCAGGAGGAGGAAAGGTGACCAGTCTCTCACACCTCCAGCAAGTCGGTCGCCTACCAGTCACAATGACCGGCATTTTCCGGTCACCTAAAACCAAACAGTTGGGGACGGACTTGAAGGCCTCTTGATCCAACATGATGTCAAACGTCCATCCCCGTTCAGATTGTCGGAGAGAGCTCCTAAAATCTGGCCGTACTGCATAAAAAAATGCAGCCAGAAGCTCTCCTGAAATTTGAGGAGGAACCTCAAAACTGCCACCCTGGTCCGCCTGCGGCCCCTCATACTCGGTTCTAAGAATGAGATCCTTAGTTATTAGTTCTTTCTTTTATAGACAGGCAATCTTCTGGTGTGGGCAGCAGAATGTCCCACATGAAGAAACCCCTACCTTTAATGACTCTTTTGGGGTTTTATCCCCAGGGACAAAAGTGATTTAATCACGATGTCTTTTTGTGGAGCGACAAATCTTTTTGGTTTTCTTGTCGACCACAAAAACGGTCACCATTCTTCTTAGCGAACATACCGAGTTCCTGGACATCATCGACGAAGCCATCTTTCTTCACCAGATGGGCAAAACCTTTCGCCTTGTCCAGGAAATCCGCCATGTTCAAAATACAATTCGGAGGGACTTCCAACAAGAGGGCGACTCTCACTAACTTCCCCGATGCGTCTTTAGGGGCAGCATTCTTTGGACTTTCTCCTTTTCCGGAGGAACTCTGGTCATTCTTAGGGCTGTTAGCTTTTGGGCTGTTATTAGCTTTTGGGCTTTTCTCCAGCCCGCTTTTTGTCTCATCCTTTGGGTTGGTATTGTCCACCTTCCCAAAGAGGTCTTTTCACTTTGGACCGACTGCCTTCGTCGGCCATACTGCAGGTTGAAACAACCACTAGCGGGTTTTTTATTTTAACACACAGGGAGAGGAGTTGGGGAAAAAATAAAAAAAATAAAGATAGCCTGGATAAACCAGGAAATTAAAAAAATAAACAAACAAACAAAAAATTAAATGACAAAAAAGGACTGAAATAAAAACAAACAGGTAAGACTTTCTCTTAAATAAAAATAAAATGGCGCCCGAAGGCAGCCGAAAATAAAAAAAAAACCAGAAAACTTCTCTTTTTTTTTTCAATACCAAAAAAAACAAAACAAAAAGTACAAAAATTAAAAAATAAAAGTTTAGCGGCTGACGCCGCTAAAAGAAAATGAATTAAAAGAAAAAAAAACTAGTCAAAATAAAAAGGAGAAAAAAGGCGACTGAAGTCGCTAAAAAAAAAGAAAAAAAATAAAAAAAAGCTTTTTTTTTTTTTTTTTCTAAACTGGTCTTTTTTTAAATAAATAAAAAAAAAAAAGCAGTCGTCCGGTTTGACAAAATCTTACCGGACTAAAAAAAAAAAAAAAAATGTGAGCTAAGGCCCAAATACAAAACAAACAAAAAAAGAAATAGAAAAATTAAAAAGAAAGAAACTAAAACAATAACTTATCAGATAAAAAAGGTCCGATGTTTTTCACAAAAGTTCCTCCAAAAATTTGGCAGCTGAAAAAACAGTCACACTACACTGTAAAAAAAAGAGGGGTAAAAGAAACGGACAGAATAAACGTCAAAAAATGTCACTGTGTGTCACAATATTTATTTGTATGAAAATATACAAATTTGGCACAAGGCCGAAAAAGGGGAAGGGGAATGACGGTCATCTTCTGTCTTTAATCTAAAACTTAGCTAGTCACAAACACTGACCCAAACATGCCAACAATAAACCAATCACCAAAACATCACATTCACTCCTACCTTTCTTACTACGTCCACCATAATACCTCAGTTTCTCTATGACGTCCTACCTAGTCCCCATATATACAAATATTGTTCATGGGGAGGGGTCATAAAATAACAAATTTTTAAAAATCCCCAAATGTGTATTTACAAATTGCATTAACTATTTACAATAAAACTAAACAAAACTGAGTTAGTAATAAAACCCCCACAAACTATGAATGTGGCAGAAATGTCAGTTAACCAGACGAAATCGATGCGGGACTAAGCAAATAAGTAGACATTCAGACCATCAAGCATTCACACAAACACTCACTCATTCATACACAACAACAAATACGAAAACACACACCCGAAACGAAAGGCGTCCCGCATCCACCAGAAAACTGACATCACTAACCACCTAACGAGGGAGGGGATGGGGAATTAAACAAAAGTAAAAAATAGGGACAGAAATAAAAGGGACCAATGAGCTTACATACCCTAGCTAAGTTAAACGGGAAAAAGAAAAGGAAAAACTAAATAAAACAAAAACCTAGTCTAACCTAATAATTGGGTGGGTTGCCAATGTTCCACCCTGTTAGGACAATATTCTGTGCCTAACCGACATCTAAATGCCACTCAAGGTCAGCCCCTTTCACTCTACACATTCGCGCAAGATTCACCCACCTTTTGGCGAATTCTGATGATGGGAGCCGCCGCCTTTCCGTCCTAATCTTGACTTTAAGCTGATGCCTAAAGTACAAGATTAGTTGGGAAGAGGTGAACTTCTCGCCATCATAAAATCCCTTCTGTCGCGTCGTCCAAATCACGACTCGCATAACCCCTAGTAAGCAACAGAACACATAGTGTTCAGCCTTCGTCAATTGCGATACCACATTGCTACAAACAGAACTGGCTTCCAGGACAAAAAAAAAATTTCCCTGCAGCATGCGAACCATGAGGCCTTCAACAAACCTGCACAACGGCACTACCGCACTGCACTGAAAAAAGGCGTGACCAATGGTCTCGACATTCCCAGTACAGCGACGACAGTTTGGATATTTCTCCAAGCCTGCTGAACAAAGTCTTTTGCCGACCCAGAGGCCCCCACGAATCATCAGCCAGGTGAGTGATGCCTCATCGTTATTGAGACATTTCAACCCAGGCGCCCAAGGCCAAACCGAGCGAGCCTCCTGCCTCGTAAGACCGAGCTCGTCGATCAGATCATCTTGAACGGCCCCCTAACTAACACACGATATAATGCCTTACGAGACAACGCTTGGGCGTCGGAGAGGCCAACCGACGACCGCAAGAGGAGCTTCAAAGCGCGACGACATTCACGATAGAAGGAGCACTCGCCACGTGGAGTACGACCGGCCTCCTCCTCGCACGAGTGCACACTTCTCAGGGATGGGAAATGTTTACGGACATCTTCTTTCCAAAAGGTGCCCACCTCATCCAAACCGCGACACATTCGGTCGAGAAAGGTAATGCGTAGCATATATTGACGAATCTCAATGCTAGGCATTCCCAGACCGCCCTCAGAGGGATGAAGGCAACAGATCTCGCGAGATGATGCCATGTGGGACTTGCCTCTCCACAAGAAAGAGAACAAGACCTTGACTAACGATGTTAGTCGGGCACACGGGAGTGGAAGCACAGAAAGACGGTAGAGGAGTATCGGATAGATGTGGGAACCACAAACTTCCGCCCTTCCCTTCAGGGAAAGTCCCTCCGAGACCACAGACTAGCCGCGACCTCGGCCCGCCCCTGTACCTCCGACCAATTCTTTTCCAACTGGAGATCAGGACCGAACCAGACGCCGAGTATCTTGATCGGCCCATCCGTCCAGAGGAAAGGTCCGGGAAGAGAAACTCCCTTCCACGCACCCAACCGCAAGCCCACAGACTTATCGCGGTTGATTTTGGCCCCTGTCACCAACTCATACCCACTGATCTGCTTACTGACTTCGTTAATCTCGGCTCTGCTCGACACAAGAACCGAAACGTCGTCAGCATAGGCAGAATACCTGGCCGAGGTGTTAGCACCAGGCAGCGAAATACCGCGTAGGACCGGATTCGCCTTTAACTTGCGAAGGAAAGGCTCCAACGCAAGAACGTAAAGCAGAGGCGATAGCGGACAACCTTGACGAATGGAGCGAGACAATACGAAAGGCTTCGATCTTACCCCATTCACTTCCACCAGCGCACCGGGGTCGCATACAAAGAGACGGATCCAGGAGCGAAAGTCGGCTCCGAAACCGGCCGCCGAAAGGACCGCCTCCAGAAATCGATGGTCAACCCTATCGAAGGCCTTGGACTGATCTAAATTGATCAGCGCGGCTTCACTGTCGACTTGTTCTAAGATCAGGCGTACCATATGAAGGTTATCCTGAATAGTCCTGCCCTTCACAGCACAAGTCTGTTCAGGGCCAATCAGACTAGACAGGACAAGCTGCAAACGGTTGGCCAAGATCTTCGCCAAAATCTTTAAGTCAGTGTTTAACATCGTTAAAGGGCGAAAGTTCCCTAACCCATCCCCACCGTCCTTGTCCTTACGCAGCAACTTGATGACACCTCTGGTGAAGCGTTGAGGTAAAGACCCTGCCTCATCCAGTGGTTGTACATCAGTTCCAGCAAAGGCACAAAAAACGTGCGACAACCTCAAGTACACTTCGTAAGGCAGACCATCTAATCCCGGAGACTTATCCAGGCCAACCTGCTTCAGCGCTTCCCAGATTTCCGACTCTGTTATGCGGCCCTCGCACCTAGCCACTTCAGCTGCCGAGAGGCAGGGAAAGTCAGCTAAATAGGCGTCGAACTGAGCAGAACTCAGACCGGGCTCCCTGGTGAAAAGCTCCTGAAAATAATCTCGAAAGACCTCACATATGCCCGCGTTTGTAGTCACAGTCCGCTTATCCGGTAATGTGACGCACGCTATATGTCGCCTGGCCGCGTTTCGATTTTCCTCTACACGCAGTTCAGCGGCCATATTCGTTGCCTCAGAAGACATTCTTTTAACCTAGCCCTAACTACCAGAGCTTGGTCCTTCTTGATAAATTAAGGAGGCCAACTCTGCCTTAGCTAAGACTATGTCCCCACTAACACGGGATTTCACGGCCCGATCAACTTTTTCTTCTAACGCCGTTTGCGCCGCTAATTTATCTAAATTGAGCCGACGACTAAAGTCGGCAGCAAACGAACGAATCTTAGATTTTAATTTGCCCCACCAGGCATTTCCCACAACCGCTCCCGTCAATTCCCTCTGGATTGTTAGTAGCAGCTGGTCCCGGAAACCCTGATCACTGAAAAGCGAACAGTTCAATTTCCAGTAACCAGCCAATCCTTAACCTTAAACTTTATCTAAGTTTACACGGACCCGGACAAGCCTATGGTCCGTATAAACTATGTAATGGAAACTTGGACAACCTAAGAGCCCTACATCGACTCTCCTAACTAAGACTCGGTCCCAGGTAGCTCGCAAGCGAGCCAGGAGCCGAGCTGCCACTAGTAGTCCAAGTCCATGCTACCTCCCGAGGGTGTTCATTCCGGAACTTATCGACGAGATCAAACCCATCGATAAAGTCCCGAAATGGTTTCACATCCGGGTTGTAAGTACCTTTTTTTGCCCTATTCGATCTATATCGGGGTCAAGGACGGCATTCCAATCCCCCGCTAAAAGTACCCGACGAGACGTCGTCAAGAACGGCGCGATCTGCCGAAACAAAGCAGGCCGCTCGGAATGGATATTGGGCGCATAAACCCCAATGAGACGAAGATGCTTCTCCTTTATGGTAACATCCAGCACGCAAAGCCTGCCCGCCGGATCTGCGAAGACAAGGGTACATGCAGCCTTCAAAGACCTGCTAACTAGCCAAGAGACACCACTCGAACAACCATCAAAACATGCTGAATAAAGGGCGAACCCCCTAGACAGTATGTCCTCACGATCATGAGAATTAAACCGGGTCTCTTGCAAACAACATATATTCACCCCGAGGCGCTGAAGGTCACGAGAGAGCCTCACCCTGCGAGACTCGGACCTCAGGCCCCGGGCATTCAAACTTGCTAACCAGAGAGCCATCGTGAAGCCGATTAGGGTTGCCCTTCAGGATAGAACATGGCTGGGGTGAGGACACCCACAGCTCGTCCCATGGATCCCGACGCCATCTCATTTTCGACGGTATCGTCCTGAGACAAGCCGCCGATGTCCGAAGGGTATGTTAGTTTTAACGCTCTGTAAAGGGATGGGTGAACGAAAACCGGGACCCTCCCCTTTAGTTTTTGGTTTGCATCATCACTATCTGGGTCTAGTAGGTAAGCAGCAGGGGGCACCATTTTAAGGGATGACTGGGCCTCCTCTATCATGCCCCAAATCTCCCGCGTTCCCGGGCCCGTTCTGATGACTGTTAATACTCTTTTGGCGGAGGGGAAATTCTCGGGCCTTTCCACCTCTTTGTTATTGATGTTTTGGAAATTCCAAAGGATTTTTAAATCCTTTGGATTTCGTGTTTGTCCAAACACCCTCTCCGCCTGGTCCCGGGAAACGCGGCAGACGTCTTCCCCTGGGAAATAAGGCGGTTTCACTTTCTTTTTCTTTTTGTCAGTTATGTTTTGAGAGTCAGGACTTCTGACTCTCTTTTTTTGAATAAATGCATGGGTGTATGACCGGGTGTGGACATTGGCGAAATGTTAGGGGTGGTTGATGGGGTCCACCCAGAAGGAGTCCTTACAGGTGAAGGCTTAGTTGAGTGTATATGTTTTGCTGGTGAATTTGACAGTGATTTGGGCGGATGAGGCTTTGTGAATTTGGATGAATTAGGGGAAGACGGGGCAGAGGATAGAGGGGCCGGTGCCCCCGACGATTTTTTTTCTTTTCCCCGCTTCGCTTCTAATTTTTCCTTTAGTTTCTTTATGTCAAGTATCTTTTGCCAACTTGGCTCATTTAATTTTTGCGCCTCCGTTGCCGTCCTTTCATAAGATGTAGAGGCGTCGCCCTCAGCGCTGGTAGAGGGAATGGGGCTGTAGGTGATGGTGTCCCTGGAGTCATGCTGGGACGGAGGAACCGCTGTTTGGCTCTTCCCTTGCCCCTAACCACGAGGTGCCATTCCCCTCATCCTTCTCCTTAACCACACTAGTGGCAGGCGTCGGTTTCGGGGGGCAATGTGGGCTTAGACCCAACCGAGGGACTTTGCCCATCGGTCCGCCTCGCAGCTAGACCCATTACAGGTGCCGCGGATTTTACCTTATCGGCCAAGGGGGTATTTTGGTCGCCTGTGACCGGAACTCCAGGGGCCTTCTTCCCTGGGCAGGAGGAGGAAAGGTGACCAGTCTCTCCACACCTCCAGCAAGTCGGTCGCCTACCAGTCACAATGACCGGCATTTTCCGGTCACCTAAAACCAAACAGTTGGGGACGGACTTGAAGGCCTCTTGATCCAACATGATGTCAAACGTCCATCCCCGTTCAGATTGTCGGAGAGAGCTCCTAAAATCTGGCCATACTGCATAAAAAAATGCAGCCAGAAGCTCTCCGAAATTTGAGGAGGAACCTCAAAAACTGCCACCCTGGTCCGCCTGCGGCCCTCATACTCGGTTCTAAGAATGAGATCCTTAGTTATTAGTTCCTTCTTGGCCATAGACAGGCAATCTTCTGGTGTGGGCAGCAGAATGTCCCATGAAGAAACCCCTACCTTTAATGACTCTTTGGGGTTTTATCCCCAGGGACAAAAGTGATTTAATCACGATGTCTTTCGTGGAGCGACAAATCTTTTTGGTTTTCTTGTCCACCACGAAAACGGTCACCATTCTCTTAGCGAACATACCGAGTTCCTGGACATCATCGACGAAGCCATCTTTCTTCACCAGATGGGCAAAACCTTTCGCCTTGTCCAGGAAATCCGCCATGTTCAAAATACAATTCGGAGGGGACTTCCAACAAGAGGGCGACTCCCCACTAACTTTCCCCGATGCGTCTTTAGGGGCAACATCGATCTTTGGACTTTCTCCTTTTCCGGAGGAACTCTGGTCATTCTTAGGGCTGTTAGCTTTTGGGCTGTTATTAGCTTTTGGGCTTTTACCAGCCCGCTTTTTTGTCTCATCCTTTGGGTTGGTATTGTCCACCTTCCCAAAGAGGTCTTTTCTCACTTTGGACCGACTGCCTTCGTCGGCCATACTGAAAGGTTGTGGAAACAACCACTAAAAGGTTTTATATTTTAACACACAGGGAGGAGTTGGGGAAAAAAAACAAAAAATAAAGATAGCCTGGATAAACCAGGAAATTAAAAAAAAAAAAACAAACAAACAAAAATTAAATGACAAAAAAGGACTGAAATAAAAACAAACAGGTAAGACTTTCTCTTAAATAAAAAAAAAAAAAAAATGGCGCCCGAAGGCAGCCGAAAATAAAAAAAAAAAACCAGAAAACTTCTCTTTTTTTTTGAACAAACAAACAAATGTACAAAAATTAAAAAATAAAGTTTAGCGGCTGACGCCGCTAAAGAAAAATGAATTAAAAATAAAAATAAACTAGTCAAAAATAAAAAAATAGAAAAGGCGACTGAAGTCGCTAAAAAAAATAAAAAAAATAAACAAAAAGCTTTTTTCTTTTTTTTTTTCCTAAACTGGTCTTTTTTTTTTAAATAAATAAAAATAAAAAGCAGTCGTCCGGTTTGACAAAGTCTTACCGGACTAAAAAAAAAGAAAAAATGTGAGCTAAGGCCCAAATACAAAACAAACAAAAAAGAAATAGAAAAAATTAAAAAGAAAGAAACTAAAACAATAACTTATCAGATAAAAAAAGGTCCGATGTTATTCACACGAAAGTTCCTCCAAAAATTTGGCAGCTGAAAAAAAGTCACACTACACAGTAAAAAAAGAGGGGGTAAGAGAAACGGACAGAATAAACGTCAAAAAATGTCACTGTGTGTCACTCTCTAGAGTGCTATGTCGCCTACTTAATATACGTCTGGAAGAGTCTATTGTGTAGGTAGTTTCCGGTCTCACAATACATAGTAATTTCTTTTTAGCAAGAATTTGTCCTCTGCAGCAAGAATAAAACCTTCAGTTTCAGCTTTTAACCCTGCACTATGTAACCACTGATATGTTTTTCTATATTAGCTTTTTTGGTACGGAGAGATTATTGACCATAAATAGGCTTATCTTGCTATCATGTCTGCATTTGGTACATTACATTTGATTTTTTTTTAATCCTTTGTCGCTACCGTAGGTGTATTATGATTTATCTGCACTTCTTCACCCATTTGAAATTCCATTTTAATTGTGTTACTGAATAATAATAATATTAATGATAATTATTATTATTATTATTATTGCGATACAATTCCAATATTGGAAACAATCCCACAAAACCTAGCACCCGAATAACAGAATATCTTAAAATTGTTAAAGGTTCTACTCTGTAACCGGATCTGGGTGATGATCACATCAGTTTCCTGCAGTTTTCTCTTCACATATTTCCCAGTGTATATATTGTCCCAATCTGTCATGTCGGGTTTTATATTCAGTGGGTTCTAACACCGTGAAACCTCATACAAGATGGTCCTTTGTTTCTGAACATCACAGCATCTAGAATGTTTACCTGGTCATTTCTAGTTAGCAATCATTGGTCTTGTGCAGCAGGAATAAAAGATTCAGTTTCAGCATTTTACTCTGCATTATATAATACTGATAGGTACAGGGTTGTCTATATTAGTTTGTTTGGTACGGGCAGAATATTGATCATGAATAGTTATATCTTGCGATCATTTCTGCATTTGGTACATTGTAATTGCTTTCTTTTTTTAGGATCTTTCATGCTGCAGTAGGTGTATTATGCTCTATTTGCACTTCTGCACTCACTTGAAATTCGCGTTTGAATATGTTGGCTTCCCTTATTAATGAATAAAGTTTCTCATTTCTTTCGTGTTCTTTGGCGCAAATCATTATCCCGTTTTCTGTACTTTCTCGCTATCTCTAAAGAGAGATTCGTGTTGTTTGTAAGGCACCTTTAGTCTTACTAATCCACTGCCTCCTTCGGATCTGGGAACATACAGACGATCAACATCAGTCATACGTTCATATATGCATTGGTAAGTGAGAAGCTTTCTCGTTTTGGCATCCATTCACTTAAAATCAGATATGGTCTAATTAATGATGTTGAAATTGTATTGCACTACAACGACAGCTAAAGTGTTTATGGCTAATTTTCTGTTTTGTGAATTCAGTCGGTATTTAACACCAGACTTACACGCCTGTAGTATTCTTTTCTTACTTTATTCTTCATTTGGGAATGCTTTATTCATCTCCTTCGGTGACTCCAAGGTATTTATAGGCTTCTTGTTCCAGTTCCCTATTCTTTGGGTCAAAATCTAAATCTATTGAATGTGTTTTTGTAACTCTCCCTTTCTTGAATGCTATTTTAGCACATTTATCTAATCCGAAATCCATACCAAAATCATCAGTGAAAGATTTTACAGTATTGAGGATACACTTTAACAAAGACATTGGCAAAGAATTTGATATAATTCATATAGAACAAGTGATTAAACACTAACGTTTTTACATTTTCTACATAGTTGTTACTGTTTAATTCATGCGAAATGGAGATTAAGGTCAAACAGAGCAGGTGGGGTGAAAGAGAGTCTCTTTGAAAGATTCCTCATCGTCAGTACCTATGGTGGGATTTAGGTATAATATAGTATTCAACAGTTCCATGCTATATTTAAGGAAATTTACTATACGGAAGAGACTTTGTACATTTCCAAAGCCTTAATGATCTAAGATTGCAGCACACTATCAAAAGTATAATTTTATTTTTAACCCCTCCAAAACTAAAATTCTCTCCAGTCATCACCCGAGAGACCCCTCGCTGCCTTCCATCAGTCATAGCTGATGCTAACCTCCAGGAAAGTGATTCGTTGCGCCTTCTCGTTCGCACATTCTCTGCTGATATGAAGTGGAAAGACTATATTGAACCCAGTGCTAGGTCAACTGTTAAGAAAGTTATTAGTTAACATTGATAAATTTTGCACAAGACTTTTTATGGATTGATAAGAGAGGATAGAGCCAAAAGTCGTGGACCTTGTCAATTCCTCTGGATTCCCATTTTGGAGATTTTGTTAAAGGTTGCTTAACATTATTCTTGGTTATATTTTTCCATTCTTGCACAGGTTTTTCCTTAATTATTTCTTTTTCCATTTTGATATATTCAACATTGGAATTATATTCCTCTGAGTTGCTCCAAATTCTCCCCTATAATGTTTTCACTTCTTCAATACATGGTGATTTTTTGACTTCTATAACTGCTTTTCCAATTTCCATGTAAAACATTTTCAGGTTATTTTGAAATATATTATTTTATTGATAGAATCTACAACGCTTTTCATATCGTCTCGATCTCTGTGACTTTAATTGTAATTTCTGTTTAAATATTTTCTTGATGGATGGAATTTCATTTACTGCTTTTATTATATATTTCTGCTTGATCTTCTTGCATTTTGAATCCCTTGAATTTTGTAAAATCTCATCTAGTATCGATAACTCACATCTTGATTTCCTCAATTTCACTCCTTAATTTTGCCTTCCACAAACGCTCGTTTTTTTCTGTTGTTTGATTTTTATTTGTCTTGATATTAAATTTTTCAGTAGCTGCCAAATCTGTTTCATATAAAATATTATTTTCTTCTTTTGTGTTTTCTAGTGGTTTTTCCGTTAAAATGTTTGCAATGCTGCATTATATACTGGCACAATATGTTTATTGGATTTTGTCATATGAATTTTTGGAAGCCGGTTTTTTTTCTGACATTTGTGTGTGAATTACTTTGCTGATTATTTGAATGATGTAGTTTTTCGATTCAGTTTGTGAAGTAACCCACATTTAGCTGTGCGTGACTGACATTTTTAAAGTGATTGTCATTATACAAATATTTGAGTTCATTTACTAAGGTTATATAATCAAATATATTAGGTTATATGTAATATAAAGCATTGTAAAGGGTCACTGAAAAGTGTCTATAAGTAATGTATGCCATTGTAATGCAAGTGTAAGTAAGGTATTGCACTGTAAGGCACATATCAGTAATGTATGTCGCAGTAAGTCGTCTATAAATAATGTATAACTCTGTAAACTACCTATAGGTAATTGTTGTCTCTGTAAAGCGTCTATAAATAATTTATTTTATTGTAAATGATTTATAAGCAATATATTTCACTGAAAAGGGCCTATAAGTAAAGTATGTCACTGTAAAGCACATATGAGTAATGTATGCCAACGTAAAGAGTCTATAACAAATGTATGTCACTCTAAGGAATCTATAAGTAATTTATGTCATTGTAAACCACCTATAATTAATGTCACTGCAAAGCATCTATAGGCAATATATGTCTCTGCAAAAGCACCTGTAAGTAATGTATGACACTGTCAAGCCTCTGCAATTATGCATGTAACTATAACCTGTCTATAAGCAATGTATGTCACTGTAAAGCACCTATCAGTAATTTATGTCACCGTAAAGCCTCTATGAGTGATTTAAGTCACGGTAAAGTGACTAAAAGTAACGTATGTCACTACAATTCCCTTATGTGTAATGTATGTCACTTTAAATAACATATGAGTGATGTACATCATTATAAAGCACATAAGTAATGTGTCTCATTTTAAAGCGTCTATAAGTAATGTATGTCATGGTAGAGCCACAAACAGCAATGCATATCACTTTAAAGCACATATATGTAATATATATATATATATATATATATGTAATAGTAATGCTGCTATATGTAATTATGTACATTATTTACATTATTCGGACTATCCTCATCTTTGTCGCCATATCTCCTTGAGTTCAATACCCGGTTAAGGCAGTGGAGAACTTTCAGAGAGAAAATTAACAGGAGATAACTGACATCCAAAACATGGCACGTCGAACTCGAACAGTTTACCCCAGTGAGCGAAATAAAGGGTTAAGTTCCACATTCCAACCACCTGAAGAAGGCCTGAACGTACAACGGCCGAAACGCTGTAAGAAATATGGCGACAAAGATGAGGGTAGTCCGAATAACGTGCATAATACCTTATCTCAGAAATATAGACACATAATGTAATTATGTCGTTGTAAAGCTTGTATATGTAATGTATGTACCCGGAAATCACATATAAGTAATGAATGTTAATTTAAAGTATCTATAAGTAATGTGCGTCACTACAAAGCGTCTATAAGTATATATATATATAACAGTAAAAGTGATTATAAGTAATATACGTCACTGTAAAGCATCTATAATTAATGTATCTTACAGTAAAGCACTCGAAAGAAATATATACGTCATTTTAAAGCACTTGAAAGTAATCTATGTAACTGTAAAGCATCAATAAGCAATGGTTAGCACTTTGAATCATTTATAAGTATTGTATGTCATTTACAAAGTATATGTAAGTAATGTAAGTCATTGTAATATATATCACTGTAAAGCATCTATAACTAATAAAGTACTGTAAAGTCACAGTAAAGTAGCTATAAATTATTTTTATCACTGTAAATCCAATATAAGTAATGTATGTCACTGTAAATAAGCTATAAGGAATATATGTCACTAAAAATAAAAAATAGTAATTTTTAAATTGAATAATGTCTTTAGTTTGTTCTGTGGTGAGTCGACCTTGTCTCAATGTATGTGTTTATATATATATATATATATATATATATATATATATATATATATATATATATATATACACACACACACACACACACACACACACACATATATATATATATATATATATATATATATATATATATATATATATATATATATATATATTCCTGAAACTGATCTGCTTGACCCTCATACGTCGAACCCGACAGGAGAATCGATTTTACGATTTTATATATATATATATATATATATATATATATATATATATATATATATATATATATATGTGTGTGTGTGTGTGTGTGTGTGTGTGTGTATTATTGTTTGGCGTCTAAAATGATATCATCAGCCTCAGAGCAGAAATATATAGATTATAGACAAATCATATACAACATACAAAACAATAAGCGTAAACAAAGACGATAAAAGTCTTTCGTATATATTTAAGAAAGTAAATTGTATATTTTAAAGTACAAGTAATACAGAGATAAAAATTTATGCTCATCTGTTTGGTCGCAACATGTGCCATCGGAGCACTAACCCCAGGCATCTTCCTTTGACCATCGGAAACGAACGGAGGCAAATTTTAGGTTTTGTTGTAATTAGCAGCAAAACACCAGTTCCTGTGCATGATAGTTTTCATATGCATTTATCGATTTTTTTATAATCTCACATTTTCCTTCTTTCATGTTAATTATCATCCTTATCTATAGTTTAAATTAATTCTATTAATGAACTTTTATTCTTTCTCTTTTATTATTAATTATTTATTATTTTAATTTCATGCACCTCCATAATTTAGTACTAAGGGTTAAAGGTTATTTAGTGATTTATTTTTTGCTATCAGTAGAAATTTTTTAATGATTTAATATGAATTAGATTCTGGTTTTATATATCAATGAGTTTTTTTTAGATATTTACCTATGTCATCTCGACTAAATAATAATTAGTAGGAATAAAAGTTATAAGTTGTTATTTAGGTTTCTTAAAATGATTCAAGAGTGATTGATTTATTAATAATCTATAAACATTTTAATTCGTTTAATTTAGTTTAAGAATAATTGCAAAAATAAATAGTTATTTCAGTGGATTAAAACAAATTAAAATCACAATTTATTATATTTTTTCTTGTTATACATGTAAACAATGTAATACATTTGCAGTTTATTTTAGTAACAAGTAACAATGTAATAAATTTGCAGTTTAGTTCAGAATGAGTAATGCTATAAATGTAGCTACCTCCACGAAATCGCTAAACACTATCAGCATACCGTAATGAAAACATACTCCAAACGTAATGAAAGAAAATAGTTTTATCGTCAAAATAATTATGTTATAATTAAGAGGAAGTATTTTTTAATATTTAATGAAATGTTTTACTCCCTTTTAGAACATTTGACATTTTCATGTTTAAGTTTCATTTTCATGTTTATAAGTTTATTATTTTATAATAAACTTATTTTTCTTGCGTCATTTAACATATCAAATTTTAGCTTCATTATTTTAGACACATTAATTTGGGAATACTTGTAAAAATCAAATATTTGTTGGATCCTAATGACATTACGAGGAGCTATTCACGAATTGATAAAATTATTTTTTCTTAGAAAATTTTGGTATCAGTAAGTTTTTATAAGAGTTTATCGCCTTACTTAATTTTCTGGAAAACTTGAGAAATTAAACGTGATAATTTTTATTGTATTACTTAAAAGGCAAAATAATTTGAAGAATTTAAATAAGCGAATGGAACTCCGTCTTATCGAAAATCTGCTTTGAATCGAAAAACAAAAAACGCAATAAAACTAATACATTATTTAATGAGATTTTATTGCATTTATGAATAATATACATTATTGACAATATTGTCTGAAGAAAAAAAATCACAGAAAAATTAATTTTTACAAGATTTGTTCTTAATTTGAAAATTTCAAATTGAACAATTTATAAAGTTATTAAATCTTTTAAAATTCAATATCATTGTTGTAACAATAAGGAAATATGTTTATTAAGTAACACTATATTTATTAATCATATGCTGTAAAGTTTATTACAATATGAGGACACTGAATATATTTTTTTTAATTTCAATTTTTATTTGGGTTAAAACGTCATAATTTTTCTAACTATGCGAATTCGTATATGACATTATCATTAAAAGGACAGATGTTTTAAGAGTTGTCAGACATTACGGAAAAAAACGCTCAGATAAACTTTATCGTCTGCTAGCAATTGTGCGTCGCGTCAACGAGATGATCACGGAAATTCAGTGGACATAAAAATGGCTCTTAATTTTAATTTTGCATATATAAATAATTTTAAAATTCGCAAGATTTCTTTCGAAATGCAAGGTCACTTTCAATTGAATACACGTTTAGAAACGAAGAGTAATGTAATTTTTAATGTTTTATCTTTAACATTTTTCATTATATTTTATATTTAATTTTTTAATAATATAGTTGTAAATATTGCGATACATACTGATATTACGTTTTTATTACATTAATTGAAATCTGCACATTTATATTTTGGGTCAATTATAGATAATGTTGAAAGATTTAAAGTTATTGCAGAAAAATCATAATCAAAGAATTTGCAAGCGATGTCATATATATATATTTTCGCTTCCCCGAGTTTGTCGTTACTTGGAAATTTTCATGCAGCAAGGGCGGACTATCATTCTTGTTTCGTCTATGTACGGTTTGATTTCTTGAAATTGACATCTTTGATAATGGCTTGTGTAAGCCGAAAGCATAGATTGGATTTAAAAATGTATCAAGATGGTGTTTTCCTTAAGTTTTTCAACGATAATGTGATTAAAATTAGCAGACAATACGAAAGGAACTTACTTAAAATAAATCGACAAAACTTGTCTATATTATTTAATGAAACATGTATTAATATATATATATATATATATATATATATATATATATATATATACGTGTGTGTGTCGGAGTGTTTTAGTGTAAAATATAGATCAATTGAGTTATTCATATTTAAAAGTTATTTGACAGTTATTTTTAGCACGAAATATGCAGTCCCATAGTGAATGATAGCAATGGCTAAATATTAATAAATTTCACACAAATAAAACAAAAAACTAGAAAAAAAATACACAGACAAAAAGCCGAGACTAGAATTCGAACCAGGGTTAACACAGCCACGACGTGGAATGTTAACCACTAGACGACGACGGCAACTCACATGCCATATACTGATACTTAAGTATAATTTTACATATATAAATAATTATAAAATTCGAAAGGTTTCGCCCGAATATATATATATATATATATATATATATATATGTATGTTCATTTTTAACCATCGGAAAATTTGATACGGTGTTATATGTTTTGGGATAAATAAAAATTGTCAATTATTTTTTAAATATGAATAAAGCAGTCGCTCTATATACTGTATACTAAAACACAGGACACCCATATATATATATATATATATATATATATATATATATATATATATATATATATATATATATATATATATATATATATATATTTTCAGGGGGAAATGAAAACCCATAATAGGCCAACAACAAAAACAACAGGATTTTCCCAACCATGTAACAACAAAAGAAGATCATGCTGCAACCACATTAAAACACACGAATTCACTTACTACCTCAGTCATTAAATCTACATTCAAAATCTACCCCGACTCTAACTGAAGATGTCATAAAAGAATGTACCTCCAAGAATTCACTCTATGCCAGAAACAATATGTAGGAAAATCTGAATGGCCCTTTTCACTACAGAATTAATAATTATCGCAATCGAATTAAGACGACATCCCATGAAAGATTATTACATGAAAAACAACTTTTTATACCTGCAAAACAACATTTCCACCTGGAAAAACACGATTTTAAAACCCATGCCAAATTCACTATATTTGAGAGAATAGAAATGTTCAGAGCAGATAATATTAGAAAGATTTTAGGGTTCTATGAAAATAAGGGGACAACGTTTAAAAACGCACTATCCAGTTGTGCTTAATCAAAAATTAAACAATATATAATATTATTATATAAGCCCACAAATCAGGACCTACCAACATTTCTCACCCACACAAGAGAGACATGTTTACGGACGTGTTGAGACCTCACACCTTCACCCACACACCCACGAATATACACACTTACACACATCATACTCACTCACTCCCTAATGAGAAAAATGATAACACACACCCATAGTAATATACACGATAACGCACCTCATTCTCAGTCACTCCCTCAAAACCAAATGACACACAGACATCCCCTTTCCAGGAACCAATAAAACATTTCAAAATGAACAAGGGAATTCAGAGCAGCATGAATCCATCCGCGAGGGTTGCATAATTTTAATTATGATGTATATCTATTTAAAATTCGCAATGTTTTATTCGAGATATAATGTCGTTGTCAATTGAAAAGGAATTTAGAAATGAAAAGCATTTTTATTTTAACAGATAATGTTGCATCATTATTTGTTTTCTTATTTTTTATTTTTGGAAAATTATATTTGAATATATTGCTATACTTGCTGATATTTCATTTTTTATTATATTAATAATCATCTGCGTAAAATGGGAAAATAAAATTTATGTAAATTGTTGAAGATTTAAAGAGTTTCTAAACAATAATAATCAATGAAATCTCAAACGATTACATATATATGTATATAGACTACTGAAAGTGTGTTTTACTGTGGAATATATATATATATAGATCGAGAGACATTTCACAAAAATCAAAATAAAAAAACAGCAGCATACTAACGTGAATCGGGTTCAAACCTAGGTTACCACGGCCACAAAGCGGCGGGTGCTTACCCACTAGTCAAACACAGATACAGACATAATTCGCTGCTTTCTATTCATTTTAATTTTAGTTCTATACCTCTATTAAAATTTGCAATATTCGATTCGTGAGATAATTTCGCTCTAACTTGAAAAGATATTTAGAAATTTAAAGAAATTTTGTTTTCAACAGATTATCATGAATTATTATTTTTTCTTTAACTTTAATTTTTTGAAATTAAATCTGAATAAACTGCGATATATGCTGTTATTTCATCAGTATCATATTGTAATAATCTCCGTACAATAATATATATTATTCATGTGAATTGTTTATAATGTCGAAAGATTTAAAGGGTTTCTATATAATAATAACCGATGAAATCTCAATCGATTACATACATATATGTATATAGATATTTGCACGTGTGTTTTACTGCGGATTATATTTATTTCGACAGATTTATTAATATTTACTTACATTTGACAGATTATTCTTTAGCACAAAATATATCACGATGTAGCGAAAGCTTCTACTGGTTAAAAATGAACACATTTCACACAACTTAAAATGCAAACACAACTAAGATACACAGGCCTACTGCCGTGACCAGGATTCAAACCTTGGTTACCACGACCACAACGTGGGGGTCCTAACCACTAGACGATCACGTCAACTCACACACCATATAAATAACACTTTATTTTTATTTTGCATATAAAAAAAAAAAATGATATCTTTCAATATGTAATGTCACTGTCTATTGAATAAACATTGAAACATTACAAGCTATATAGCTAACAACAGGTAATACTGTAATATTGTTCATTATATTTTAAATTTAAATCTAGAAAAATATATTTGAATATTTGCGATATATACCGATAATTCATTTTTTATTACGGTGCTTAACATTTGCATATCATACACAATAAGATTTTATGTCAATTTTGATAATGTTGAAATTTAAATGGATTAGAGCAGACAATCATAATCAATGAATTTCCAACTGTTTTAATATCTATCTATCTATATATATATATATATATATATATATATATATATATATATATATATATATATATATATCACTGGTTATATTCACACAGATATTAAGAGAAGCTAACGAAAATAAGAATGACCTCGCCAGGATGTGGCTAGAACTTGCCAACACATATGGATACATTCCACATAAATTATTAGTAGTAACCCTAAGGAGATATCATATACTCGAGAAGTTCACCGTATTAATCCTGGACTATTATAACAATTTTCAAATGAGAACCACTTCCATTTTTATAGTTTTCGTTTGGCACAGACCCGATAGGGGTATTATTACTGGCTGTACGATCTCAGCTACCCTATTTACCCTCGCTATAAATATGTTGGTCAAATTGGCCGAAGTCGTGTGTCAAGGCCCTATGATGAAGAAAGCAATGCGTCAGCCACCGATCAGAGGGTACATGGACGAACTTTCCATTACAGCATTTTCGTCACGGGGAGTAGGTGGATTCTTCGTAGACTTGAAAAGCTTATTGCTTTGGCGAGTATTAGTTTCAAGCCTACAAACTCGGAATCGTTAGTTAGAAAGAAGAAAAATTAGCAGACAATTTCATGTTCTCAATATTTGGAACTATTATCCTGACGTTGACAGAGAGACCCGTGAAGAGCCTAGGTAAAACTTTTTACAGCCTCTTAACTAACACTTTATCCATCCGAATGACGATATCCCAACTGGAATTATGGCTCACACAAAGATTGTCTTGAAATACTTTACATTCTTTCAACCTTATCTTCAACTGACATGAAATAATATTTTGTAAGTTACAGTTTGTCATGAAAACACTCCAACGAGTGCACAGGATCGCCGCGTCATGGTGTTATGACTTGGAGTTATGACAAGTTTCGGGTCTTGCAACATCATACTTGTTCGTCCAAGAGACAATACCGAAACAGTACTATTCCGGCGTGCGATCCTGAAGCAAAGAAAAAAAATACGCCAAGCACCCAACAAATGGACACATTAAGTAAGTGCCACTGCTGATCTTGAAATGACAATCGACCAATCATTAACGACTTACGTCACTTCCTCCTCAGCCAAAACGATACAAAAAAATGAATAGACAGCATGCTCGTCTTTTTTTCATCTTAGATCCACTACGCGGGAAGTCCCAGATTCTCAACGAACAGTTTGACATAACAGGTAAGTATTGGTAGTAGTTTCCTTTCCTATGAAACTTTGCATTACAAAAAAGGAAAAAATTAAAAAAGAAAAAAAAATCGAACACATGAGTTAGTCATAGGAATTATAATCAGAAACGTTTCTTGCTTTCTTTTCCCAACACCACTATTTCGTCTTTCCATTTCTTTCCCTTTTCACTCCTCTTTTATCCCCCTCCCGAATAGAAAGAAAAACACTATCAAGACGGCGTTATTGAAATGTTCTAGCCACAAGTCGACGAGGTCATCCTTATATTCGTAAGCTTCTATTAGTATCTGCGGGAATACACCTGTGACACACACATATATGTGTGTTTGTGTGTATATATATATATATATATATATATATATATATATATATATATATATATATATATATATATATATATATATCCTGCTCTCACCCTTCACTGACGAAACTCCTAAATGTAGCCGTCTCTTCTACTCTAATAGCTTCATGTCTCGCACCTCTCGCCTGTGGAACTCCTTCTTTTCTTCTCCTGTTTCCCTGTGAGCTATAATCTCCAGCTATTCAAGTGTAGTGTCAATCGACATCTCCAGTTGCCTTGATCTATCCACTACCCTCATCTTTTCTTCTATCACTCCTATCTGATCTTGCTACAAATTTTCTGTAACACCTTGCGTCCTAGTGGTTTCCCCTTGCTTGCTGTGAATGAAATGCTCAATATATATATATATATATATATATATATATATATATATATATATATATATATATATATATATATATGAAAAACAGTTAGGAATTTGTACATTATGATCGCCTGCTAATATTTCAAACTTTCAAAAATTAACAAAATTGACATAAAATCTAAATGTGTATGATAGGCAAGGTAAAAAATAATGAATAATCGGTACATATTGCTAAATATATAAATATAATTTTCTATATATAAATTTAAAATATAATGGAAAATTTTACAGAAATACCTGTTGTATATTATGTAGCTTGTGATTTCTCAGTGTGTATTCAATCGGAAGTGTTATTACATATAGAATGATATCTTTGTTGACATAGAAAAATTTACAGCTAAAATATAAAAAAAAAATTCTTATACGCTGTGTGACTTGCCGTGATCGTCTAGTGGTTAAGACCCCACGTTGTGGCCGTGGTAACCTAGGTTCGAATCCTGGTCACGGCAGTATGCCGTTGTATCTTCTTTTTTTTTTTTAAATTTGATCGCATTGAAATGTGTTTATTTTTATATATTTTAATCATACCCTACGTGGATTTTTGTTTTGTGCTCTATAAAATTGTCAAATATTTTTATATATGAATCATGCAATCGATGTATCTATTTTACAACAAAACACATGGAAAATCACTGATATATATAAATATATATATGAAAACTTTTGCGAATTCATTGAATATAATTGTCTGGTAGCTTTTAAACGCCCTAAATTAACAAAAATTGACATAAAATCTTTTTGTGTATGATAGCAGATGTTTAGCAGATTTTAATATCTAAATATCTATTGAAATTAGAGCTAAATTATCACACGAAACGAACATTATGAATTTCAATATATCTATACAACTAAACTTAAATTGACTGTACGTTCTTGTATTATGTCTGTAAACGTGATCGTCTAGTTGTTAGGAACACACGTTGTTGCCGTTGAAATCCAGGATCCAATCCTGGTCACGTCAATAAGCCGCTGTTTTAATTTAATTTTCTTTTGATCTTATTGAAATGTGTTCATTTTTATATATTGTAATCATTCGCTCCGGTGTTATATGATTTGTGCTTTATAAAAAATGTCAAATACTTTTTATATATAAATAACGCAATCGATATATGTATTTCACACAAAAACACATGGAAAACACTGATATATATAAATATATATATATATTTGGTTGGATATATGTGAGTTTGTGACCCTGGGTTTCACGATTTAGCGATCGTCAGACAATATATAGCGAATTTCAATATAGATATACACTAAATGTAAAAAAATTGTAAGTTCGTGTGCTATGTGTGTAGCTGTGGTCGTCTAGTGGTTAGGACCCCGCGAATCCTACTCACGGCGGTATGCCATTGTTAGTTTTTTTTTCAAGTTCCATCTTATTGAAATGTGCTCATTTTTAAATATTGCAATCATTCCGCACGTGATTATATGATTTGTACTCTATAAAAATGTCAAATATTTTTTTATATATGAATCACGCAATCGATTTATGTATTTCACACAAAATCACATGAAAAAATACTGATATATATATATATATATATATATATATATATATATATATATATATATATATATGTTATGGAGTGGTTTCACAGTGGAGGCTTGTATTTGTACTAAGTCGGTCCTAAAATAAGTTCGACGTACAAAACGTTAGGAACTTGATATAATAGGTATTACGCAGAGTAATCTAGTTGTGGTCGCTGATACTTTAGTATTCGACTAACTGTCGTCCGACATCGACCGACTCACTGACCGACTGAGCGACTCCCTGACTACTCTTACTACTCCTACTTATTATTGGTGGGAAAGTCTATTAACTATAGAATAGGTGTGTTCCACTACAACAAATACATTATAACGACTGTATTCTAAAATTTTCATAGAATTAAATAAATCATGACATATCCAGTATAATTATTCATGAATATGGTTTCAGTCCAGTTCATCAAGGGACGTAAATTTATAAATAATATTGGCCCTCTATAATTTGGATCTTGCAGGTGAGTTCTTTGTCGTTGTAGATGTCGAAGATGAGGGTAGCTGTTTTAAATTTAAGATAGTTAATTGAATT